>BPLR01008400.1:0-64211 GCA_021605095.1 Caerostris extrusa | reverse complement strand
AGCATGTATTGCTGTGGTATGCTCGCTCAAACGCGCGTACTCGGCGACTGGTCTGGAAATTATAGATAATGGCAGGAAAATTAAAAACGGTTTTTTGGCCCTTGGTACTTACTGGAGTAAACAGTATGGCCCTCTAACGCTGAAAGTTTGGAGACTAGAAATTTACCACGTGAATTTCCGAAATCAAATAAGTTTTTGATTCCTCTTAATGTGAAATTTATGTAAATCAGTTAACTCACAGTGATCCCTTCTCCACTTGTGTTTGTTTATTAGAAAGCTATGCTTTTCAACCCATGGCTTAACATGAGATCATAAACTTCTTCAAAATATAGTGTGTTCAGAATTCTTTGAATGGAGTATACACTAAGCAAGCTATTAAAAATTCTGACGTGAATTTTCCAAAAGCAAATGAGGATCTGATTCCTCTCTATGTGATATATATCAGTTAAGGTTCAGAGGGATTCTTTCTTTACTTCATTCATTTATTAGATCTCTATTGCCCAATCCACTGCCTAACATGGCATCATGAACTTCTTACATTGTGAAGAAGTTCATGATTGTTTCAGTGTTCTTAAATTTTAGATTGGAATATACACTACGCAGGCTATTAGAAATTTATAAGAGTTTTTCTAAATCAAATTTGGTTTGATTACTCTCAAAAGTGAAATCTATTTATATCAGTAACGATCGCAGTGATTCTTTTCTTATTTATTTGACTTATATTGTGTCCAACCCACGGCCTTACATAATACAATGAACTTTCAAAATATGTGCTCATAATTCTTAGAAAGAAATATAGACCACAAGCTATTCGAAATTCTCACTTAATATTTTTTTCCCAATGCAGCCGGCAAACAGACATGGACATCTCGGATGCCTTAACGCAAGCGCTGCACAGACGTTACTCACTTTGCATTACCCAGGGGGCGCGTGTAACTTGAAGATAAGCCACGGACGCGGAGTAACAATGCCCCCCGCAACGCTCTACGATCCTATTAGACCGGGATCTACGGTTTAAGTTGATTCCAAACCACGACACACACCCATGGCACCGCCGGGACTCGAACCCGAAACCTGTGGTACCGTGTGCCAGAGCGCTAGCCACTCGGCCATTCAGGCCCCTTCTTCTATATATTATGTATATTAATAAGCTCACAGTGATTCTTCTATTTATTTATTGTCCAAACCACATCCAAACATAGCATCATGAACTTCTTTATGAATATATAGTGTGTTTTTTAAATTATTTTAGTAACTTTCTAACATGCTAATTATACAGCAAATAATGCTTTAAATTTTATTTAAATACCTACAGCGGTGGTCAAAAGTTTTTATTTGAGTTCAATGCGATTTTTAATTACCCGCAATATTTTCATTATCAGAAACATCAATCTGTTCGAAATGTTTTGCCAATTTCAAATATTTATTAATTAATGTGTCAGTTCACATGCTAGAGATTTTTATACTATAACAGGAGGCTGAAAAGTGCGTAGGCTGACACATAGATGGCGCTACTAGTATTAAATCCATATGATTTTTTTAGTTAGCCCTAACCTTCAAAAGACACGTGTATCAATTTGACAGCTGTTGCACTATTAGTATGTGAGTTATAGCATTTTTAGTGAAGCAACTTTTGTTAGTTTGAAAAATGGATAAAAAGGAATTTCGTGTGTTAATAAAGCATTGCTTTTTGGCGAAAAAAATACTATTGAAGCCAAAGGCTTGGCTTTATAAATATTATTCGGACTTTGCACCAGGAAAATCAACCGTATAGAAGTGGTTTGCTAAATTTAAACGAGGGGCGAAATGAGCACCGACGACGATGCATGCAGTGGACGCCCCAAAGAGGCTGTTACCGACGAAAACATCAAAAGTCCACAAAATAATTTCTGATAACCGTAAAAAGTGAAGTTGATTGAAATAGCTGAGACCCTAAAGATATCAAAGGAACGTGTTGGACATATCGTGAATGAATATTTGATATGCGAACGCTCTGTTCAAAGTGGGTGCCGCGCGAACTCACAATCGACCAAAAACATCAACGAATTGATGATTCTAAGCAGTGTTTGGAGCTGTTCAATCGTAATAAACCCGAATTTTTGCGTCGATATGGGACAATGGATGAAACATGGCTCCATCATTTCACACCGGAGTCCAATCGACAATCAGCCGAGTGGACTGCCCGTGGTGAACACTAAAAATGCTATAGCTCACATACTAATAGTGCAACAGCTGTCAAATTTATACACGTGTCTTTTGAAGGTTAGGGGCTAACTAAAAATCATATGGATTTAATACTAGTAGCGCCATCTATGTATCAGCCTACGAGCTTTTCAGCCCAACTGTTAGTATAATACGTATTTTAAACTGCTTCATCGTAAGAATACCGAGAAAAAAACTAAAGTGAAGAAATATATCGCTTTATAATATTTTCTAACATTGTTATCATCAGATTACTGTATTAAATAAAGAACGTTATTGGTTAATAATTTTGTTAAAAATCTCACCAAAAGTTGGTGTGCTTTCTATTATGCAGTTTCACAACTATAATTTTTGAACCACTGATGATAACGTGTAAAAAAAAAAAAAAAAAAAAAAAAAAAAAAAATTTTACAAAATTGAATAGCTGAAAAAAAAAATGACATGAGATAGTAGTACTTAAAAATTAATAAAAAGAATAGCTACTATTCAAATACTGTCGCATTCTGTAAAAAAAAAAAAAAAAAATTCAAACACTTAAGTGATGCAAACATTACACTCTATTTCTAAAATATTTGTATTGTTAAATTGTAAATATTTCTTCTATTAAGTTATTCCTAATTTAAAAGTAATAACATTTTTTTATAAGTATTATTTCTACAGAATTGTAAAAATATTCCTATTCTTGATCTATTCAATTACTTAAAAACATTCTGGAGAAAAAAAAAAAAAAAAAGATTATTTTTCACAATGGGAAATAAGTAAAAGCGCCGTATATCACTTATTGGCTTTTTTGCTTACATTTAGAACCAGCAAATTTTATATAAGGAGCAGACTTTATTCAGATACGCCGTAAGAATCGACACTCATGTTGTCCCCACGGAAGGAGGGGAGAGGTGCAGCTTCTGTTTTGATGGAGCACCCGTAGGTAGAAAGTCTGACTTCTGCTCCGTGACGCTCTTACAGTCATAGGAGACCGGGACCTACGGCTTAAAGTGGATTCCGAACCATTACAAACATCCATGGCACCCGAGCGCCATGTGGCCCCGAGCGCCAGACACTCAGCCATTCAGGCCCCCTCGACACTCATGTGTTAGGTTATAATAACTAACTTCTTCATTGGCGTAACAACCCCATGGTAGGCCAAGTCCGTGTGCCTACTGGCAGATTTAGAGACATTAGATCCATGATGGCACTATACTCGAATTTTGAAGGATCGTCCCAAGGGACGGCATCTCTGCAGGGTTTAACTATCCTTAACTAACCCAATGGAATGATATTCTAGGTATAGAATTATCATGTCCATTTTCCTCAATAGACGCAGCACTTTGGGGTCAGGCATCTCTTATCGGGCTGAGACCAATTGCTGCATGGCCTTTGGCACTACAGGCTTCAGGTTCGATCCTGGCGGTGGCATGGACGTTTTTGAGTGATTCGGAATCCACGTTAAACTGTAGGTCCTGATCTAATTAATTGAAAATGTGCACAAAATGACCGTAGAGCGACAAACCAAACCATATCGGGCCTTGGAATTATCATGTAATTTGGAAGTCCCAAGTGGAGGCCTAATGGCTGAGTGGCTAGCGCTCTGGCTCGGTACCACAAGCTTCGGGTTCGAATGAAGGGTGCCATGAATGTTTGTAGTGGTTCAGAAACCACTTTAAACCGTAGGTCCCGGTGTAACATGATCGTTGCGGGGGTAGTGTTACGCCCTCATCCATAGCTTATCTTGAAGCTACACGCACCTCCTGAGTAGTGCTAAGTGAGTAACGTCGGTGCGGAGCTTGCCTTAAGGCATCCAAGACAACTGTCTCTGTATTTGCCAGCTGCATTAGAAAGAACAAAAGTCCTTAATAGATTCAGCTGTTTGGGGGTCAGGCATCTTTTATCACCCTGCGACCTGATGGCCATTTGACTAGCGCTTTGGTCTTCAATACCACAGGCTTCAGGTTCTAATCCTGGCGATGGCATGGATGTTTGTGTGGGATTCAGAAACCACTTTAAATTGTATTTCCCGGTCTAATTAGCCTGAAGTGAGCAAAAAAAAAACCGTAGAGCGACAAACCAAACCGTATCGGGCCTTGGGATTATCATGTAATGTAGAAGTCCAAAGTCTTCTTTGTTAAATTAAATAAAAATTAAATATTGGCATGCAAGTTAAACAGCTATAGTGCGCTATTAACTAAAAAAATATATTTGATCCATGTTTAGATCAGTTTTCTGGTAACGATTAGGAATTCCGGCCATCACACCTAAATCTTTTCTTCCCACATTTAAGCATTGAGAAAGTCGGTTTAACATAGTATATTTCAGATGGCTGTTAACAAAAAGTTCGAAATTTTTGCGTGCAATTTGTTTTATACAAGTTGGTGTGATTTGGTTACCGAAAATGTGTTTATTCATTTGTACGAGGAAGAATATCTCTCTGAACTAGATGATTGGTATTACACTGCTCTCGATTGCTTGAGTGTAATCGTCCTAGAAATGAACAGGGAGTATATCGAAAATACTCATGGTGAATATTCTAGTTCCATATCAGATTTAAATTCTTACATTGTGAGCACGTGTTGTCGTGAAGATTTATTTGGACGCCTTCCATTTTTCGACCGCATTTTCTGCACCGCCCAATTTCTTATAATGCTCGGTGACTTTTGCATGGAACGAAGAATTTTCACGGTGGAAAAACTCTTCAGATGCGTGTATTTGAGCTGGGCGATGTATTTGGATAGATTCAGCAAGCAATTCTATGAACTAGGAGGATGGGAGCAGTTGAAAACGGTGGCCGTCTCTTACAGACTTCCGAATAAACTTATAGACGACTTGAACAATCGACACTTCAACTTGATAGTTGGATTTTACGAATTTATGAAAGACTTTGTTGAGTTTTTTAGCGCACATGAGCCATCAGTAAGATATAAGGGTGCAGAAAGTTTCGACGAAATGTGGAACATATTTTGCTTTAAGAGTTTGGTTACAAATATTGACACCATCAGAAAAATAGAATATCTGGAAAAGTTCAGACAACTGCCAGGTATTTTATCTAACATTAGGCGTTTGTGCGATTCTGAACCTTCACAAGTTGTGGATCCTATGTCTGAATCGATGCACTCAGTAGAGAAAACAGAAGGAGACGTCCATGCTACAAGAGAAGTTTCTCAAGACATAATTCCAACACCGACAGATTTCCAATCTTCTGGTCACAAAACAACAAACAGTGACTGCGTTTTGCCAAGTTTACTTGATCCTGATTCAGTATTAAGTAGTGCATTGGAAAACTTGCAATGCAATGAAGTTTCAGGCTCTTGCAAGGATACTTCAGAAGTGAAACTTAGCAATCAAAAGGATGTACCGAATGCTTCAAAAAGAAATGATCTCCAATATGCGAAAGTCAATGATGTGAATCTTCAACATTCTGAAAACGAAGATTCTCGATCGGACAAAAACCACGCTCATCAAGCACAACAAGAATGCAGTTTGCAGTTGAGTAACTTGGATCGAAATAATTATCGAGCAGCTTTACCAGAAACCACCACCAAAGTGTCGGAAAAGCACCTCGAAAACTTGGAACAGAATATGGAAGATTCGAAAAAGATGGACGATTTCTGCGATGGCAGTTGCAGTAAGACTCCTTGTCTTGTAGAAAGTGAGATTAGCAACAATGCGTCTGTAGAACACTCAGCGTACAAAGAGGAACAGAAAAATAAGGACGAAGAGGAACAGAAAAATAAGCGCAAAGAGGAACAGAAGCGCAAAGAGGAACAGAAAAAAGAAAGCGAAAGCGACGATGTCCAAGATTTGCTGAAGATGTTGCTTGTGTTAGGGGACAGAGAAGGTATCCGACTCGTAAGTGAAACCCTGCAATCTACTAACAATTCAATAAATAAAAAGCGTTCTAGAAAACGAAACAGGAACCGTAGTAAGAAATAGGAAGTTATTTGGAAAAAAAATTTTCTAAGGATTTCAACTACCTTATTTGAATTGATACGGTAATAACTCTTTGATATCCTTTTTATAAAAACAAATGCATTCCTTCTTCTGAATTCATCTAAATAACTCTTTATTTAAATGAATTCAGAATGAATGAATGTTTTTAAATGAATTTCATTTTATTGAATGAAATGAATTTAATGTTTTTTTTAATATAAAAGATTTTGCTGTTTTAAAAATTTAATTATTTGATGAGAAGTTTAAAAAATGATCTTTTCATGACTCTACCCTCTTGTAAATAAATAATTTTTGTTTAACTTTGTGAAAATAATTTTTGGGTTTTTGAATTTATTTTTCGTTAAAAATGTTTAATTTTTTTATATTTAAACATTTTAGTAATGAATTTGATTACCGATAAGATATTTGTAACATTTATTATTTTAGATGCAAGAGAGGTATAATCATATACGTCTTTAGATGAAGGAAAAATATATATTTCTTAAAAAGGTTTTAGAATCTAATGCAAGGCAATACAAAAAAATAGGAAAATGCAAAACAAGAAAATGTACACAAGACACTTCAATAAAGTTGACCAGAAGTCATTGCCTTAAGGCAGGGGTCTCCAAACTTTTCAGCCTTAGGGCCATAATGTTTACTCCAGTTAAGTACCTAGGGCCAAAACCGTTTTAATTTTTCTGCCCTTATCTATAATTTCTTGACTATTCCGTTCCTGGGGATTTTCAGGATAAAAATCATATGTTTGATTCAGGATATATACATTCCAAACATTGATATACATACATATGTGATACTCTTTACCCTAACATAACTCAATTATTTGTTATTTGTTATGCTTTTAAGTTAAATTTTCTGCGTATTATGCTTGTCATTAAGCTTTACCTATCAAGTAAATAAAACCGAGTTATTATCCTTCTGTGTTTTTTTATCCAACTTATTACAGCAACAATAAACTATTTCGCTGTCGCGGGCCGGATTGCTGACACTGGCGGGCCGTAGTTTGGAGACCCCCTGCCTTAAAGTATGGCTGGGCAAACTTTTTCGGCCGCGGGCCAAAAATCGAAAAAAAAAAGTTTGGCGGGCCAAGATGAATTTTCTAAAATTTTAAAAACAATATACAAAAGTATTACAATTTAAATGTTAATGAGATGAATGAAAATTCATCTCATTAACATTCATTTTTAAAAGTTCCTTATATTGAGGTTCAAGTGAGATGGACTTCTGAAATCTGTCAGAACTGTCAGATCACTGTCAGTCCACTTCTGAAATAATTCTTTCTGAGGTTCACAGTTGAAAACACTTGTTCACATATATAAGATGAAGCAAACATAGCGCTGATTTTCTGGATGCGAGATGTTAAATTTGGGAAACTTACTTTCGATAATGATTTGTAAAACTCTTAACTTTGGCATATTTAGAAACAACTGCTTGGGATGATTGTTAAATTGCAACTCAATTAATTCACGCTGCAAATCTGACCTCACTGTTTCACCATTTACATTGAAAGGTATGGTAAGAATATCCAATTCTGTTTGAATGGCACTGAAATCTGCGTTCGAATTCATACTGCAGTTTTCAAGCCATCATCATAATTCTTAAGCTTCTCTTAATTTGCTGAGGGTATTGAATTTAACATCGAAAAATGATACAAGTCCTTCTTAGCTAGCTGCCTATCAAACAGATTATGTTTTAGTTTAAAATTCGATTTATTTTTAATAGATTTATGTTTTGTAGAACAAAAAGATAAAGTAAAAGATCATCAGTCCTTTGAAGAAAAGGAAGGGGTAAAAAAATATTTAATCAAAGTAAAAAAGGAGATGTATATACAATATATAAATATATATTTCTTTTAATTTGCCTCGGACCGGCAAATTAAAATTCTATCCACGGGCCGGGTAGAACTTTCCGGCGGGACCGGAGTTTGCCCATCCCTGCCTTAAGAGTTCTCCAGTTTGCCAGTATCTCGCCGTCTCGGATTCGCCATGAAGTGCCAAGCAGCAACGGAGATGAGCCCGGTTCATAAGTTCTGCCAAATCCAAAGACAGCAATTTGGTTCGTCAAAAACCCTAATGCGATGAAGATGTTCGTTAGATCAGTTCTGTTTGGTTGAGACAAGCCAACCAGCATTCCATTGCAATATACGCTGGTCAACCGGACGACGATTAGGATAGCAGCGGGAGCCCATACCGAAAACTGTAGCCGTATAGAATGTTGTCCAAGATGTACCATCAGGAGGTAGGTCTACATTGCACCCCAATCTAATGCACTTTGTTATAGAAAATACCATAAAATTATAACTGAAGTTTATTAACAGAATTAGTTTAATGTCTTGTCAAATGGGAAAAGTTTGCTTTAAATAATGTTAGAGAATTCCTGTAAAGTAAAAATTCCGGCTTATTGCATCCATGATCTTGGTCTCGAACCCACAAATGAAAAAAAAAAAAAAAAATATGCGAGAATTAAAAAATTATCATAAAAATAAACGACTAAATACAATTCAATAAAAACAATTTTCGCAGACGCTCATAGGCTGAAGTTTAAAAATACAGTAGAACCTTTTTAAGTCGAACCTCGATAAGTCGAAAACCTCCACAACTCGAAAAAATTTTTTTTGTTCCCTCCCCTTCAAACCCCAAAACCTTCATGACTCGAAATTTCAACCCTCTATAAGTCGAAATAATGAGTCAATCTCCACAAGCTATTTTGGTATATATTTTCCCTCCGTAACTCGAAAAAAAAAAAAAATTGGACCTCTGTATCTAGAACATTAGCAATGTTTGATTTTACAATCTTTTTTTACAACCTTTACAACTCGATCATTTGAAACTAATTAATAACTAATAGCTCGAAAAAAAAAATAAGTTACCGACTTTAAGGATTTGCCGACAATGCACGTCATTGTTTCCTAGAAAACAATGTATGAGTATATAGTAAATAGAATAACCAGTTCTATGAAATAGCTACTCGGAAGAAAAAGAATTTTCTGCTCTTCATAGCTTAGATAATGCTGTAGATAGAGAAAGAATCTAAACCTTTACAAGTCGAATATTTCCTTACAGAATCCGCGTAAGTCGAAATCCTGCATAAGTCGAAAACTCTCTAACGCGAATTATTTGGCGCTCCCTTGAAGTTCGACTTACAGAGGTTCTACTGTAGTATTAAAATCCCTGCAATGTAAACAAAAAAAAAATCGAAAACACACCACAAACTGTTAATGTAATCAAAGAAAAGATACAGAAAACAAATGAAACTTCAATTTTGAAGTGAAATTAAGGCTGATATAAGCATATTCGAATTACGTCCATATTTATTTCTAAAACACATACATATTTGTGGATATATTTCGGTCCTTTTCTTAAATTTTTTTTTATTTTATGGGCGAAACTATTCAAAATTACTGCGAAGTAAAACCTTTTTTATAAATCTAATTATTAATTACTTATTTGCAGGTGTATCAATAACATTAGTCATTAAATTTGAGGAATCCACAAAAAATATTATGTACTTTTCTTATTTAAATGCTATATATCTTTAAGCTTATGTTGTTGTTGTTCTAATGCAACTGGAAATACAGAGACAGTAAATCGTCATGCCTTAAGCAAGGGCTACACCGCTGTTACTCATTTAACACAACCCAGGAGGCACTTGTAGCTTGAAAAATAGGCTACAGACGCGAATAACACTAACCCCAATACGCTCGACGATCCTATTAGACCGGGACTTACGATTTAAAGTGGATTTTGAACCACTACAAACATCCATGGCACCGCTGAGATTCGAACCTGAAACCTGTGGCACCGAGCGCCAGCCACTCGGCCTCTTTAAGCTTATAATTCTATGCAGTTTGCTAATTTAAAGGAAATTTCAAAGTAACAGAAAACTTTACATCATGCAAGCCACATATTTCCCAGCAATATTTTATATTAATATTTTATTTTAGCACATATGTAACTGGATGGAATTACTTTAGTCAAAGAAGTGAATATTTTAAATCAAGTTTGTCCTACCTTGTGGCTTGGGTCCCATTTAAATGAAAAAAAAAAAGCCTCGCAAGTTGTACATAAGATAATACTAATTACCAAATTAGAATTATCTTATATAAAATTCATCACGATAAGTAAAAAAAAAATTAAAATATATAATTATATATTTTAATGATGAATATCTAAATTAAAATATATAATTTATCATGACAAGCAAAAAATAATCTTCTATTTTTTTTTTTTTTTTGGAGAATGATTTTTTTAAAAGGTTTTAATCATTGAAATAAAAATAAATTTTTCACCGATAATTAAAAAGAGAAATGTAGTTCAATATCTAAATAAAATAAAACGTTATTATTTCTTAAATATTTTTATGCAATTAGAATTAAAAAAAAAAATATTAAATTCAGTGTATAATAATATCCACATCTTAAGTAAATATTGGAATAGATTGAATACATTCAATAGGAATATACATATATAATCACAACAGGCATATTTAAACGCTACTAAATATGGTTATTGTGATTACAGACATGGAGGCCTGACCGCGAGGGACTAGTGCTGGTGGAAGTCGGGGCCACAGGTTTCACAAGTACCGTGGATGCTTGTAGTGGTTCGGAACTCCTTCCAGTCTGTAGAAATATGACTGGTCAAATATGACTGTTGGATGTAGGGCTGACAAACCTACCCCGTAAACAAAATTTATAAATATTTATAAGTAAAGTCGCACCGCAACTTTCACTATTTTCGTCAGACCTACCCATCGCTTAACTGTATACAATTTTCACTGATTTAATACAGTAAGTAATTACTGTATCAAATAATCCGTCAGTAATTACTGATACTCAAATAATTTAGATCACTCAATAGCTAACTCCCCAGCACTACAGTCGATGTAGGACCATGGCCGTCTGCCTATTGGCAGATTCTGAAACAGCAGATGTTTTGTTTAGGGCGGTAGGGTTATCAGCCCTACGCCCAAACGCTCTACAGTTATATTAGACCGGGGGCTACGGTTTAAAGTGGATTCGAACCACTAGAAATATCCATGGCACCGCCGGAAATAGAACCCGAAACATGCAGCACCGAGTGCTTAAATGTATTTTCTTCTTCAATGGCGCAGCGATCCCATGGTGGGCCAAGGCCGTCTGCCTATTTGCAGCTTCTAAATCCCTCAATGGATTTTTTAAAAACAGTGGAATGTGAAGGTCTTGAAAATTGAAAGCAAAATATTTCCTGCAGAGGAAAATTATATTACACGAACACGAACAAATACATATACAGTAAGACCAAACTTAAAGCTACCTTCTTAGAACTTTTCACTACTACACGGTAGTACTGGAATTTCCCGAAAACGCACGTGGTATCAGTATTGCTGGGTTAGTTTTTGAAAAAAACTCACAATATCATAGATGCTGTAGACGACGACGCTAAAACAATTATGGATGAATGTATGACTCGAGCAAGCAAAGATTTTGGCACAAGAAAATCCATTGTTGATGTCGACGAATTTGTCATTATTGCAGGTTACAACTGGTGAAAGTCTTTGCAAAGACGTTCTTAAATTAGTAGAATAACAAGAGCACGAAGATGACGAAATTAGAGTTTCTGAAGATGAGAAAAAAGAGCATTCAATGGGTTTTCTAACATATGTTACAACCGCTATAACAGATCAGTTTGGAGCAAAAGGATTTAAATTTCGATAGAAGCTCAAATTACGCCGAAGTGTTATTGATGCGATGTCTTGCTATCAACAGCTATTTGATGACGCAGTATCAGTATTGCTGGGCAAGTTTTTTGAAAAACTACAATGTCATAGATGCAGTAGACAACATCAATCTTTCCTGGAATGAGTTGACCGAAACATGTTAAAAAGGATTATGGGCGAATGTATGGCTCAAGCTGAGCAGTGATGTTGGCACAAGGAAATCCAAAAATGATGCAGAAGAAAGTGTCATTATTGCAGGTTTCAACTGGTGAAAACTTTTAATGATGATCTTAAATTTGTAGAAGTGCACGATGATGATGAAATTAGCGTTTCTGAAGACGAGGAAAAAAAGAATATTCAACGGAATTTCTAAGCAAAGGTTCAACCACTATAACGGATCAGTTTGCAACAAAATGATTTAAACTTTGATGAAAGCTCAAATCCAGTCGAAGTGTCATTGATGCGATGTCTTGCTATCAACAACTATGTGATGAATTAAATAGCAAAATGCATCTGACGTTAAATAGATTGTTCATAAAAAATGTCAAATGAGAAAGAACCTTTCTCCTCACAAATATAACTGTTTTTTATTTGATTTTCATGACAATAAATCAGTATTAAAAATTGTCTACATTTATTGTAATAAAAAGTATTTAATAATAAATGTTTACAAAATAAAACTGATAAGTTTTTTTTTTTTTTATTCTCTGTCCTGTTTCACTTATGGCCATTGTTTACGTGTTAAAATGACCTCGTTTCGTTTAGCGAGGAAAATTTTTGGAACGCACGTATTAACGCTGCCATGCCATTGTATAGTAAGAACGCTTTAAACGGGGTCTTACTATACAATCCGAACGAATCCCACTTTAACGCTGCCACCTGTAGAAAACTTAATACCAGCTTAATGAGCTAATCACGTTATTTCGAAGGTTAAGTGACGAAAAAGTCAATTGAGTTAATATTGTAAGTTATTTAAAATATTGCGGAATAATACAGTTAAAATTAAAATATTAAAGGATAAAATATAAATAAAAATACTGTACTGTATATGCATTGTACTTACATTTTTGTAATTGGATTTAATTTTTACATCCTTTTACTAAACCTCTTATAGACCAATTGAAAATGCATTACGTATCAAATCAGTTACAAACTGATTTGAATTCAAAAATACCATACAGTAATACTCAGTACACAAATTCACGATTCACAAATTTAAAAAACTCTAGTGCAACTATACTTGCTGAATATGATGTACTTTTTAAATAAGCTGTTGCGTTTCATCTTCTATTATTACAAGATATGACTCATACCTTTAAAATTTTAATAGAATAAAACCAGATCATAAAATACGAACTATACTGATTGTAATCGTGCAATAACAATATTTTTTCATTAATTGATTTTTAAAATTTAATCGACATAAATTTTTGATATTATTATTTATATTTTAGTTTTCCTTTTTATATAGTACATCTAAGTGTAAATTTAGAATGTAGCTCATTTTTTTTTTATTCTGTTCAATTTATCACTAAATACATATGAGTAGGTAAACTGCGTTTCTGTATATCTACTAAATAGTACAATTATTTTTTTATATCCGAAGACAATTTTTTAGGAACGTTATTCTACCCGCATTATAATCATGTTAAAGTGGTTTTCTACTGGATACTAAATTTCACATCGTTGAACGACAGCCAATCGGATTTTTGAGTAAGCAGAATTGAATGACATTCAATCGGATTTTTGAGTAAACAGAATTAAACGTCATCCAATCTGATTTTCAGAATTGAACGACATCCAATCGAATTTTGAGTAAACAGAATTGAATGACATCCAATCGTATTTTCGTGTAAGCAGAATTGAACGACAGGCAATCTGATACTTTAATAAACAGATCAACGATCGTTCTACGACGGGAGAATTTAGTATCCGATAGAAACTCACCTTTATTTTGAATGGCGCTTAGTAGGATCGTACTGTATATGGAAAATTCTTTTGATGAACATATGGATCATCATGAATTTCAAATTTACAAGTGATTATTATCTTCACAGTTATAATTAATAGTCTAAAAAAAACTGAAAAAAAACCCGCGTTTTTTAGTTTTTTTAAACTATTAATTTATTTTTTACTTTGATTAACTCTAAAAGCGTGTTTTTAAGCTATTAATTAATTTTTTACTTTTTAGTTTGATTAACTCTAAAAACATGTTTTTGAGTGTTTTTAAACTATAATATTTAAATGAGGTCCCAGTACGGAGGACTGGAACTATAGTTCTTACAATAATTTAATTGTGAATAAAACAAAGGCTAAATGCGAATATGTCGAGGTAGATAGGATTCAAACAGGGAATTTCCTGAGCCGTAGTCAGGCGCGTTATCCGTTGCCCCACGTGGTTTGAATGTCTTTACTGAATACTTTCATTCTACACGGGTTAAATTGCTCTTCATAAGTTAAAATGAAATCACTAATCCTGGCGATCCTAATCACGATGAGATAATAAACTTATCAAAATATTTTATTGTCGTCGGTCCTTGATAAGTCTACAACGTTTAAATTAAATCTGACCGCTAAAAGTAGGGCAAAATCGAACCCAAAGAGTCAGTTATATACATACAAACAAACAAACAAACATACAGGTGAAACTAATAAAAGCGTATTAAAAAGAATACAATAGAAATATAATTATAGTTAAGTAGAGTCAGCATTCTTTTTTTTTTTTTTCAGTACAGCAATATTTCACACTTGTAAACGAAATAATTTATTTGCGATATTGTACCACATACTGATGTCGATTT
This sequence comes from Caerostris extrusa, assembly GCA_021605095.1. Lineage (NCBI taxonomy): Eukaryota > Metazoa > Arthropoda > Arachnida > Araneae > Araneidae > Caerostris > Caerostris extrusa. Next base: position 49,572 of record BPLR01008400.1, on the reverse strand, counting down.
CAAGTTCTCATTTAAAAAAAAGTAGCTTTAAAACGTGTCTTTGTGGAAGTTTTAATTGCACGTTGAAATAGAATTTCTGATTTTAAATCTAAAAAAAGTATTCTAACTTTTTACAATAAAGAATTTATGTACGATTATGCTTTTTTATTTTAGTAACAATGAAATCCAAAATTCATTACCAAACTTTTCTAAATAACCGTGACGATGCATCATTTTAGAAAACAAATATTTTGAAAAGCTGGATTATTAATGACACTGAATATTAACACTTAAACTATTGGCTTTTTTTTTTTTCGCGATAATTTAAAAACTCATTTTTCATCATAGTAACGGTTCAATGTTTGACTTTTTGTAAGAAATAAAACAATTTGTTTTATTTACAATATTTAAATAATTAGATTTTGAGAAAAAAAGAGAGAATAAAAACAATTAAATAATTGCCATTCCTTTAATGCTTGATTTACCTTAAGCACTAAAGGAATGGCAATTCTTTAAAAACATTAAAAAATTGTCATTCCTGTAATACTTTACAGTAAATTAAGTGAACAAAATGATAAAACAGTCATTACATTCAGTTCAATAACGAAACACAGTTAGGGATATTTTCTCTTCTATAAAGATTATTAAACTAATTCGTAGTCCAGTAGCAATGTACACAGCTAGCGTGTAGGAAGACCCAGGTTTGAATCCATTTGAAGTATCCAGTTAATTCGAATTCACAGTTTTCAAAAACGAGTAGACTCTATTGAGATTGTGTCAGCACGTAAACAGGCTGCATCCTTTCTGTTAGTTTTCCAGGGTATTCCCCATACGACAAATCAATTAAGTAAATCAGGCGAAGCAGCAATGTACAACAAAAAAAGCAATGGTGAAATTAAATGGTTTGAGACATAAATTAATGTTCTTATTCATACAAAAATGATTTGCGAAGTTCCGAATTCAAGTAACACTTTATCCTGATAAGAAAGTTTAGCATCTGAGAAAAATATAATATCCACTGGATTAAAGTTTATTGTTTTTGCATGCTACATGTTTGTATTTATTCACAAGACCAGATCACTTGCCAGAAATGAGTGCAGCTGTTACATTACATGATTTGGTAAACAACTCCACATATATGAGTATTGAAATGGAATAATATTATCTCCATTTCTAAAACTGATTTTTAATCTAAGTTTATTGACTTATATGCCAGAAATACGCCGTATATGTTTTATTTTACTATAACTTCAAAGATATCATCGGATAGGATACTACATGCAGACCAGGAAACTTCCGTAGAGTAATCAGAAAATTCTGAAAATAATTTTTATAAGAACCATTTTTTTTTACCTAAGAAATCGCCACATATTTAACATATTTATTATTATTAGATTATTTATCTTACAAAATAGTGAAACGAAATTTATTTTTAAAATGCATTTATAGTATGCCCTATTTTGTAAAACTTTGCTCCGTGTTCTTACTGTCTAATTGAAGTTTTGAATTTAAAATGTTTGGTTGTCATAAAGCATCGGCAGTTTTGAATTTTTTTTTTAAACAATATTTGTACTCAAATTTTTTTTTTTTTTTTGTAACTTAGAGACATCATTATACTTACATATTCCACCAACTCTATATAGTTTTCCTTTAAAACCAATTAATGCATAAATAGTGATATTTTGAGATTATATCTTGAGTTTTCCTATTGGAGTGATGCAAACCATTCTTGCACCTTTATCTTTTCTAAATCACTGTTGTTGGTCCTTTTAATTTAAATGGGAAAAGACTTCTCGTTAAGATATTTAATATTACTTGAAGAATTACAAGCCTCTTGGATAGATTCCTCATTTGACTTCTGAACTCCTGAAGCTGAGTTTCAACTACAACAATCGAAGCCAAACTGAAAATTTCCATGTCTCCCAGCAATGTCCACGGAAAGTTCGTCTGTTCAAAATGATAAAACAATGTTTTTCATTACTTCTGCTACATTTCTGCCATTTTAATAGCGAATGACCTAAGTAAAAAATGGATGACCTCACGTCATTCGAAAATAACAAATAATTTTTATTATTTTTTGTAGATCAGCTATTCCTGCATGAAATAATAGAGAGTTTTTGCATTAACGGACGTCCAAAATACGGTATGCAAAAAAAAACTCTCTAATAATTATAAAGACGAATAGCTTGGTAAAATGAAAGTAATTTTCAGAAAAATTGCAAAATGTTCGTAAGAGTTGGTAGATATTCTTAACAATAGGACAGAAAATTTTGAAAAATAAAAAAGAATAAAACATCAAAGCAAATGGATAATTAATAAAATTTAATTATTTAAAAGGTACAATGTAAGGAGACCTATAAAGAGACAGGGAGTTTCTAATTAATTTTGAATAAAATTAAAAATTTTATTTTAATTTTTTGAATGGGTTGAAAAAATGATTGTTTTTTTCTTTCTTTTTATTTATTAAAATCATAAAATTCAGATACAAGAAATAAAGTGTCAATTCTGTTTTGAGTTTAGTTTGCTTGATAAATTTTGAATATTATGTGGGAATTGTTAAGTTCAATGTTATTTTGTCTTAATTATTTTGAGCGTTCGTCTATGGAAAATTGTAAATATAAAATAATTATCCCACCCAGTCAATAAAAACTAGTTTTATGAAAATTAAATATCACTTTTAATCAGTATAAATATTGTAATATTCCACTACAATAGAAAAATTTGTTATGTTTAATTTCCAAAAACTGATCGTGATTTTTTGTTTCGTGTTTTATACTTATTTTTTTTTTCCTCTGATAATTCACTTTAATACGTTTATTTAAGAAACGTAGAAATTTTCCTTCTCAGGAATTTACAGTTAATTCAGACTTAACATATTTATAAGGAACCCAGTATTTGCCATTAATTTAAAAACAGTTTTTTCTTAAATCATATGCTATCATTATCAAATCAATTGCTAATTAAAATATTTTTTTTGTAATTCTTCAAATATTTTACTTAAAATTTTGCCCCATTTCAAAAAAATTCAAATCAATCTGTTATTGATATTAGAATAAAATTTGTTTATTAAAATATAATGAAATGATGGAATTATAATACCAAATAGAATATGTAATATTTTTTTTTTTATATTATACTATTCGAATATAATAATGGAAAAAACTTATACTACACATTAATTTGAATAACAACGTACAATATACTATTTATTTATGTCGTGCATTATAGATTTACTGTAAAAATTCCCCATCTGTAATATTTCAGACTAAGATAGTTAAAAAGAATAAAAATGGAATTTAGAAGAATCTACTAATATATATAAGATACGTATTTTAGCGTTAACTAAACCCAGTGTTAGTAAACTAAAAATCTCATAATAAGTAAAAATTTTCATTCCTTTAAATTAAGAAATTCATGCATGGTTTACAAAATAATTTTTCTCAGAGTTTGCTGACATGATCTTTTCTCCATATTCCTAGTTTTGGTTTGATACAAACAAGCAAGCATGAGTTTATTTACCTGCGTTATACAGCTAGTTAAGTCCAAGCGATATTCATAAACGATCAACAATTTAAACAGAGCAGCTGTAAATGTTCTTAAACAACGTGGTTCTCATTGTTAGTCGGGATAACTCTAGTTATGTTCGGATGCAAGCTCTTTAACACAATAAAAATAATTCGCAGCTGAAAATAAAAACAAGCAATTGTACAAAGGAAACAACTCTAAGAATTCTGTTTCTAAGGGTTAGTTTTTCAGGAAACGAGCTCAGGTTCAGGAAGGGTAATTGCCCTTCACTGTCATTTCTCCCCAATAGAATAACCCTTTAAAAAAAAAGATCACTGAAGAAGAACAAAGGATATTTTTTTTTTTTTTTGGGTACTAAGGCGAGACCAAATACCATTATTTAATGAGATGCAAATAGTTAGCTTCAAAGAGTTTATTAGTATTCTTATAGAACAGACATCAAATAATAATTCTAACATATTCAGTTGTTTACATTATTTTAATTTCCACTCATTAATTTATTGTATTCTAAATATTAATTTGTAAAAGAGCTTTGTATTGTGATTTATTAACTTAAAACTATACTTTGGTGCTTATTAGAATTTTTATTTTAATTAATAATTAGAGATCACATCACTTAATTTAAAGGATGCTAAATTAGTCTCAAATAGTTAGCTTCAAAGAGTTTATTAGTACTCTTATACAACAGACATTAAATAAATAATTCTAACGTATTCTCCTGTTGTTTCATATTATTTTAATTTCTCACTAAGTTTTTGTATTTGAAATATTAATTTGTATAAGAGCTTTGTATTGTACTTTATTAACTTAATTATTTTTAACTACCGTATCTTTATTAAGTTAAAAGTATACTTTGGAGCTTATTAAAATTCTTATTTTAATTAATAATTAGAGATCACATCACTTAACTTAAAATATGTTAAATTAGTCTCAAATCGTTAAATTAAGGAAATCAATTAACAATCAACTTAAGGAAACTAATTAAAAATCATATTAAGGAAACCAATAAATCGAATATTAAGTTCTGGAATTTTTTAATCTTATTGTTAAACGTTTGCAGATATTAAAAACTAAAAAGGTTTAATACAGTGTTTTTTGGAATTTTTTTAGAGAAGTTAGAATTATCCGAAAAATAATCTGATTGTTTTGATATTTAGTTTTTAATACTAACGATAACAGGACACCTAAAAATTGAGTTATCAATAACTATTAAATACGAACCCCAAAATGAAACAGTCAAAAGTTATAAGGATAACAGTCAGTTAAAATTAAAAAAAAAGTGAATAAAATAATTTAATTTAGTAAAAAATAGTTAAAATTTTTAATTCAATCTGCCTTCTTTAAATGAAATATACAAATTTGATATACCAATTAATTCTTTGGCCGACCATTTAGTATTTTATTTTGTTTGCATTAAATGCTTATCAATTTATTAAGACAAAAATAAATAATTAAAATTAATAGATATTCTTAATTTCAGTGATGTCTTTTTCTATATAGCATTAAAAAACAACCTCTGACGAGCATATATGTACATATTGTAGAGATTTCCAGATACTATACAAGCTTAAAAATCGAAAATAAATATTTAATACTTGTTTATTGATAAGACATTTATCATGTAATTATATTTGAGGGTTGCATCTAAGAGGATTGGAACTTTTTGGGTTGTGCATATATAAACTGTTCTTTAATCGTTTGAAATACAAACAATTCTAATGTTAACACGGTGAAACTCTTGGTTAACGTGATGTTTAGATATGAGAAAATTCCTCACACGAGTTACAGAATTAATGATGTAGCAGTCTTTTTTTCGTCTCATTTAATGATTAGTAAGGAGGACCAGGAAAATATTATGTATCATTTATATAAGCATGTGATATTTTTAAGCAATTAAGGTTTTAATAAATGTATTTTTCTTACATTAAAAATTGGACATATTTCTTTAACCTTTGGAACCTAACATTGTTTTGTGCACTATTTTCTTTATCTAAAAACCGGTTAACAAACTCTTAATTCTTTTCTTAACATATAACAGGTGAGTTATATGGGGTTACCTATATTCTATCGTATTTTTTGTCTTACTTCCTGCTATATATTGTGCATACACTGGTACACTGATTGTAGAAGTCTCTTATAACCCTGTTAATAAACCCTTAAATCCTTATTAAACATATATATAACAACCGTGTTATAAGGAATTTACCAATATTCCATTGGTATTTTCTGTCTTGCTTCCTGATATGTATTGTACACATATTCATATAAATAATCTAAATACAAAGCATTATATCACTAGATTGTAGTAGTTTTATTTCGAATAATTTTTTTTAATTTAAAGTTACATATAAATTCTAGTTTTAGGATTCTTTTTATGACTTTAAGGGTGTTTTGATCAAGACATTGGAGAGTTTTTGAAAAACGTTTTCTTCTAGTCCGGTATTTTTTCCCTAGCGCATGCTCATAGGAAATTGCGCATGCGTATCTGTAATAATGTTTCCTATGAGCATGCGCGCTAGAGAGAAAGAAATACCGGACGATAAAAAAACGTTATGCAAAAACTCTCTATTGACTGTATAATTTACTTTCTTCTCTCCTCAAGAAGTTATTTTATCATCATTACTCACCTGGAACTAATAAATTATTATAAAAGCATATATTTAAATTGATTCAAATTTTCATTCATAATGCAAATTAACTGCTAAATTTGTATTTACTTAACAAAAAGAGGTGAAATTTTTTTTTATTTAATTAAAGCCCAAATATTCTATTACCATACCTGCTATATAGATTTTATGAAAAGGCAACATAAACTTTTTTTATTAAAATAGCAAATGTGTCGTTTCAATATGGGTGTTAACATATTTTTCTATTAAAAAAATTGTTTGCAATTATTATATAATTCATATGTTGTGATGGTATATTTTACGTGTGTCCCTTAAAAGGGGGTGTATGATGGTCACAAACCCTTACCGGATGCGAATCCGATATGTGCAAAAAGGACGACCAGTTTCATAAAAATATACCATCACAACACATGAATTATATAATAATTACAAACAATTTTAACTTAATACAAAAATACATTGACACGACAAATATTATAGTTCAGAAAGAAATTGAATTTTCCATTTTTTTAAAATTAAAAACAATTTGGATTAATTTTTTATTCATATAGATACTTCAAAAACAATAACAAAGTAATAGAGGTTTGAACCGAATTGATATACACAAGATACTTTTGACATTACTCTTGAATAGATAAGTCCTTATCGTATTTTAATGAAAATGTTTTACATAGAGCATGAGTTTTTAATTGTGGAAATAGTTTCACAATTTATAGATATCAAAAATAAGAAAAAAATCTAACATTCGAATAAAAAGATCCGTTTCTAGAATAAAAATTTAATGTCAAAATTTAAATATTTTTGTATTTTGTTTGTATACATGTGTAGCATGCATTTATGTATTTTCTACTATGCACTTTCCAAGTTTATGTATAGTTCGTTATGTATAGTTAAGATAGGTAAGCATCTGTATGTAAAAAATGATACGGGAGGTCTTTTTTCTTTTTAAAAATTTATCACAATTCACACAAGTGTATTTTTTTTTTTTTTTTTATTTCTTTCTTATTCAGCTACCCTAATCTGGTCTAGCGAATTTTACTTCTGAGAGGTGTATCTTTTCTAGGCACCTGATAGATTACACTTTCGACTAGTATTTAAATTTTTTTCTAGAACTTACAGATGTAAGACGATACATTTTAGTTTTATAAGATTTTAAGGCAAAGACTTTAAAACAATAAATACGAGAAAAACTATTAAAAATATTACAAAGAATGTATAAAGATTTTAAGTGTTGTATTTCTCATACCAAGCGCCCTAGTGGATAAAGATGCAAAATGTCAATCTCAAGAACATATGGTCAACTCCAAATAATGATTTTTTTTTTTTCATTTTTACTTTTTACGTCCTTTTTATTGCAAATTATTCAGAAAAAAACACCTAAATTAATAAGTATTTTCAACTAGAAATTTACTATTTTGTGCAATATTTGAAGGGTATATGTTTTTATTAACTTTTTACTACGTCGCCAATTATTCATGTTAACGTACATTTCTGGAAACTTTATGTCTGGTATGGCAAATTAAATACGGGAAATAAGGAATGAAGTTAATTTTTAAGATTGCTTTTACATTAAATGCAAGGTATATTCAATTTATCTATTATTGAATTTGTGACTAGTGTTATAGCACTTATGATCATATTTAACAATCTAACTGTGCAATATTTCATGTAGAAAGAGCTGTGGAACAGGCAGGGTTATATAGTATAAATAAGAAAGCAATATGTTTCCTGACCGGAAAGACACCTTTTGAATATTTTATGAATGTTTTTGCATTTCTGAATGTTGGCCAAATATTGTCTTATAGTATGGCTTGCGCAAACCGAAGCTAACTGATTCTTTCCTTACCATACTACTGTGTCCAAAAGTAAGACCAATTTTCAATTTAAAATTCTCGGGGGCTTATGGAATTTCAATTTTTTTCTTTTTTAGGTTGTTAGCACCGATCTTGACATCTGTGTGAAATTTCACTTCAAAATATTCATTAGTGTTTGAGTTACGCTTGGCTTTGTGAGACGCTAAAACGGATTCCGGCGATTTTTCAAATGTCTGAATTAATTGAGCGAAGAACTAGCATTCAATTTTGTTTGCGGAAACGTATAGAATGTTGAAGAAGGCATTCTGTGATCATTCCTATATCGGAAAGAACTTTTAAAAGTGGTATAAACAGTTCAAAGAAGGCAGATAACGCGTTGAAGACGAAGAGCCCTCTGGTCGACCATCAATCTGAACCGACGAAGCTCACGTCCAAAAATTAAAGATTTGGTGCTTGCAAAACCGTCGATTTACAATTAGAGACCTTGTTAATGATGTTGGAATTTGAAAGGACCGGTCAATTCCATTTTGGGCCTCAAACGCATCAAATCTCGATTGGTACCGAAAACACTGAATGCGCCAGCTCACACTGCATTGATTCTTCGTGACATTTTCGCCAAAATGAAACCCATATAGTTCCACGACTACCGTATTCATACCGTGCGACTTCTGACTATTCCCTAAACTCAAAAGATCAATCCGGGGACATCGTTTTGAGTCGATTGAAGAGATTTAACGTGAATCGCCGTGCGCTTTAAAGGCCATCCCTGCCGATGACATTTTAGCATGCATTGAGCATTGGAAAAAAGTTGACATAAATGCATTGTATCCGGAGGGGATTACTTTGAAGGCGATGAAATAAATTTGGAAGAATAAATAAAGAGTTTTTGAAAAAAAAAAAATTCGTCTTACTTTTTGGGCACAGTAGTATATTACAAACGGTTCACTGTAATAAAGTGCCATATATATAGATAAATATATCATTTATATCCATAATAAAAAAGAAATAATATGAAATAATAAAAAAATAAAAATTTGAATAACGAAATTGATACGTGCAATAAATTAATCATAAGTGTTGTAACAATTGAATCCGTTTTTGTAGTAACCAAAGCAAAATTATTGTTCAAATAGCTTTCATTTATCTATTTTTTATATTTATGCTTAAAAATATTCGTTTATAAATATATGTTGATCAAAACAGATTAGCACATTTTAATTCATTATTTAGAAACAAAAGCATCTACTCTGTTGAGCTCTATTTTACAATGAAATATATATTTGGCGATAAATATCGAAGGAAGGAAAATAAAATTTGTTACTGGCAAAGGATCTGATCTTTTCTCAGCAATAAAATATTTAATATTTAAAAGTTATTTTTTATTAAACTTAAAACTAGGTCATGGTTCCTTTTTTTAATCTAATAACAAAATCTTTAAATATATTTTTTTAAAAATTATTAATTATATTTTTTAAGTAAAATGGACATATGATGAGGCTTATGCATTTTGTACCAAAGGAAAAATCAGTAATTTCTCAAAGTAAGAAACAAAAATAAATGACAGGTAAAAATTTTAAAAGCATGTTTTTAATAAAAATTATTATTATTTTTTTGTAATTTTGATATATTTTTTTTTACAGTAATGGAAAGAAAGAAGAAACATTAATCCTCTGTGTGAATCAAATCAGTGAGCTACACAACGTTACCTCGTGCATTTGTAGACTGTGCCACTTGACCACTGATTAAAGTTGATTCTTAACTCTATAAACGCATTTAAAGCTTTTCAAATTGAATTTTCTTGGAAAATTATTGAGAGATGCACTGTACTGTTTTGTCCAGTTTATAATTTTTGAATTACACAGATTATAAGTTTTCTAAAATTTTTGAGGCATTTTACCATCTGACTTAATGTGATGTGGACCAGCTACTCTTGATCCGTTTTGACAGACTTAAACTAATAATGATGTCCAATTTACCATCATGTATCCTCAAGTTTTCAAGGATATGAATTTTAGATCCTGAGCTGCTAAGGCATTCTAAATAATTCCAGGATAATAGATGTTATAAATATGAATTCTATCAGCCATAGAAAGCAGGTGATTTTTTTGTAAGCGGATTTGAGACCACAAAAAAGAAGAATGCTTTTTGGGATGAACTTATTATGGGAATTTATTCCAGGATCAAAGATATTATAAACTTGAATTCTATCAGAGATAAAATTTGGGGATTTTTTTTTTTAAATTTTTGTAAGCGGTTTTTGAAGACCATAAAAAAGAATGTTTTTTTTTTTTAGATGAACTTAACTATGGGGATTAAGAATTTAAATCAGAGCGATATCTGGGTCTTAAAAGTAAACCGAAACAATATTATATTTCCCATTTACAAATCAGCAAATCAAAAACATAATATAATTTGCAACGCAAACTTCAAAATTACATAAATATTATTTAAAAAGGAGTAGGAAAAAAAAATAAAAAATGTTTTTTTCGAAACAACGAAATCGCGAAAACAAAAATGCATACGACACTCAAAACTTCGTAGCGTATTCCATATTTTCTCTGTTCAAGAAACTGTTGCTTTTCAGCACTGTTTATTTTTCGTTCGTCCAAACAAGTAAAATTTCACTAGCATATAAAATGCGAAAGGAAAAGAAAAACAAAACACACGCACGGAATTCAAAAAGCTGTTATTTATACCTCTTGACCTATCGATAAAAGGCATGGTTTTAAAAAAAATTCCATGCAGAGCTGAAGAAATAACACAAATACTCAGAAATTCAGTCGTCCGTATCGGTATGGCGCAAAGGCCATTTACATGGGATGTACACTTCCGAGCGAAAGTGTTAAACCGCACTTAATTCCACTTATTTTCTTCTGTCCCAGGAATTTCTGCATGCCCTTCAAAAGATTCTTTTTACCTATACCATTGTTTAAAGGCTTCTATTGTTTGACTTGAAAGAAAAAAATTGAAGTCAGTCAGTCACTTAAACCCACATTTAGAACAATTCGTTCAATTCTAAACAAGCACTGCATTGCCAATGAAGTTCTTGCTAAATAAAGTACACTGGAAATTAAAATTAGCACAAGCTATTGTGAAATGATACTCCTAAAAAATTTGACGTAAATTTAAAAACTATACAACGAGAGCTTTATAATTTCATTTTTCTTCTCACTTTTTACTAACCTTGAGGTCATTTCGTTCATTTTTGATTCACGGAATTAGTTCAGAACAAGAACTCTTTTAAATTAAATTTGTGAAATGAGAATTTCATGTCTAATTATTATTATGATTAATTTGATTCATAGAAACTTGTCATGTTTTCAATAATTATTAAATTTTTCATTCCATAATTCTAAATGTCTTTCATTATTTTTCTTTCATTTAATACAATAATGCAGTTGTTTATTTTACAACGCCGCGAGTATAATAAATCAGGTCCCTGGCAGCTGGCATAACACGTTCAAAAGTTTTGTTTACAAGAAGAAAAAAACTGACACACATAAAATAATACATTTATAGAGCATAATGATTAATGTTATAACTAATATAACATTTAAATATTATTTAATTACTTATATATAGATGTGTCTTATCACTGTTAACAGAAATTTATTAAATTTTAAATAAAAAAAAATTAAATTGATCCTGCAATAAAAAATCATAAAGGAACTTTAAATTGGAATAAAAACAGCAATTTGGCAAAAATTGTTTTGCTTTGAAATTCAAATTACATTAATTATTTGTTTTGTACCTGAAAGTATAAAATGTGACATTTTTAAGACACAAGAAAATTATTTTAAATTCTGATTCTAATACATGCTTTAGTTCCTGTTGCAAAGGATGTATAGCGATATTTATTGTACAAATTCATTTAATTTTCGTTACATGTTAGGTATAAGCCATGTTTCCAGAAAAAAAAAGAAAAATTCTTGTTTCGTTTTAGTTGTATGAGATTCATAATATGTTAGTATAGTGTGTGATTTTGGCCCAATCAATTTTACGGAAAAGTCTGTGTTGATTTTGGCACAAAAATTTTTCTTCAGGGATTCCTTTAGCAAATATATCTTGATTCCTATTACTTGTGAATTCCACGTCCAGTTATAATGATTTAATAACTATACTGTCTGACACTCGGTGCCAGAGGTTTCGGGTTCTAGTCCCGGCCGGGTAATGGATGTTTAGGGGGTCTGGAACCTATTTTAAACAGTAGGTCCCGGTCTGATATCATCTAATAATTTAATAAAAGTACAAATACTATACGAGCTTCAGAATATTCATTTTTAAATCCATTGAATTGAAAATGGAAGGGTAATTTTTCCAAAACACCAGCATTTAAAAAAAAAAAACTATCCTTTTAATTTATAAACAGGGCTTCAAGCTTTACTACTTTACTACTTTTAAGAAATTACTTAAATTTATGAAGATTTAATATAAACTATTGTTCTTAATTCCCCTATTTTCTTTTTTTCTACTCTTAAAAATTCTTAATGCACTTTTAAAGTACATTTTTTTCTCATACCAGCGACTCAGAAAACAATATAGCAATACATATTTCTTAATTTTAAGAATGAACTTTCCAAAATTAATTAAATAGAAATGAAAAATACAGAGCAAATTTTAATTATCACGAAGGACATAATTACTGTTTCCACTACTCTAAATATTTGAACATATTTCTAAAAATAATTACGAAAAATCATCATATAGACTGCAATTAATCTCTACCAGATGATAATGTATATATGCAGTTGAAACTTGTTTGGGTACAAGTTAAATTCATTCATTAAAAGAAAGTTTCTTCGTCGAGGTTTTTGAAACAATTTATTAAGCAATTCTATATTTTAAGTAAAAAAATATGTTCAAGAATCTGATTCTGATTCAGTTGGGTTATTTCACGTAATAACAACTTAATCTCACCATTTCAGATTATATTGTATTAGTCATTTTATGTATTCGAACATTTTTAAAAAATGATTAGGAAAAATCATTATGTAGATTGCAGTTATTCTATGTCATACTACGTTTAGAATACTACTCCGCATAGAATAAGAAAGCCTCAAATTGTATATAGATACTTATTCATATGTATCTATCTATATGTATATGAATATATGACTATGTATATGTATACATCAATATCTTTTAAAGACATAGCTATGTTAAGTTTCGAAAATATCGCAAAACCTCATGATTAGTATAAATTTAAATCATTATAGTTCTTCATTGGCACAACAGTAACATGGTGGGACAAGGCCATCTGCTTACTGGCAGATTTTGAGACAGGAGATGTTTTCTTTTTTATGGGGTAGGGTTGACAGCCTCACGCTCTATAGTCATATTAGACTGGAACTTACGATTTGAAGTGGATAATTCGCAATACTACCAAATTAAATAGTTAAAAAATATGTCACTGTTTATCAGTTATTATGAATATGCAACATAATAAGATTTTGAGAAAAGTAAGATCTTTAAAAATTTTTAGTTGAAATTTAAATTTAAATCTTAAAAAAATACTTTAAAAATTTTTTTTATTCAAACCTATGTTAAAAGTTTCACAAAATCAGAGTGAGATATTAATTAATTCATAGATAATTAAAAAAAGTGAAAAATTGGTTAGTCTTAAAAACATCATTTAAATCTTATGTTACAAAAAATTTGTGTTCAAAAACCCTTCACAAAATTCTAAAAATTAATATAGATTATAAACAATTCACAAAATTTTTTAAAAGAGAGATAGTAGTGGGAGAATAGTAAAACTAATTGAAAAAGATGTTTTTTTTTTTTTTTTTTTAGAAAAACTCACATTCTTAATGGAATTTCCATTGACATCCAAGAAAGCTCTTCAAAGCTTCAAGCTTTATTTAATCTAAGATATTCCACTTTCCAATTTGAAAAATTAAATTTAAATTGTTGTAGAATTTTTTGGAAAATATTTTTGAGTAGACATTTTTATAGTTTTTTTTTATTTTTTGAAATACATCGCTTAAAAATTTTTTTTCTTGTGTGATTTATAAAATTTTTAGTTACAGTTTTTTGAAAAAAACTCGAAAGCCATGGTGTAAATTTTAGAAAATAATTAATACTAAAAATTATTCATTCTATGAAATATCTTCGCAGTTAAAGTAAAAAAAAATATGCTTGAAAAAAAAAAACTATGAAATATGCTGAGTAAAACTTGAAATATGCCATATAAAGTAAAAACCATGAAATATATATAAAGTTTAAATATGCTGATATAAAAGTAAAACTATGAAAATATGCTGATATAAAGTAAAACTATGAAATATGCTGAAATATAAATAAAGTAAAACTATGAAATATGCTGATCATTTCTGCAGTTTCTAAATTGAAACTGATCTACTGATTATGACTTTAGCACAATACTAAAATGGACCTCAGAGGCTTGGCGTATAGCGCGCTCTAGTAGACTGGTTCGAAACCCTACAAACGAAGCTTAACCGAAAACTTTGTGTCTATATCGTAGAAGAAGAGTGTTAGGTAAGAGGTGTGCAAGAAAACAGTAAGCCAGAAAGTCATTCAGCTAGGCTTAAGGAGAACTTAAGGTACCATATGACATCCCTGGGAGTATTTGTTTCAATTTGTGGCGGCAGAATGTGACTGTAGTGCGCATGTGCACATTGTGCACCCTAAATAACACTAAATCTGTTACATATCTGATTGCTAGTGACGATGGACTTATGTCAAAATTACTAACATTCGAAATTAACAATAATTCATTACTAACTATATCGCTTCATTACAAATTCGAAAAGTCTTAACTGCATTGCTGAAACAAAGGTCTTTTACATCGTTAAATGCCCCTTTGAACTTGTGTAAGTCGCTCTAGTGCATTTGGTTATCAAACCTTTTGAAGTCGAAGTACATTTAAAATTCTACAATAATAATATTTAATAAACAAGTAAACAATAATAATATTCATCTATAATTTCAACATGCAAAAGCAATTAAAATAAATATTAAAAAATTAACTTAAACAAACATTAATTTATTAACTTAAGTTAAAACTACAAAAAAAAATTCCCTTATTAAATGAAAAATACATTGCATTTAAATATAAGGAAAAACATCTGTATAAAAATCAAACGATAAGTGAATGAAGATATTAAAACAGTGGTTATCAAACTTTTTGAAGTCGGGACACATTTAAAATTCTACAAACAATTGTAGACGCACTACATACAAATTTCTGGGAAATATGTTATAATAGTTAAGTCAAATATTACAGAAAAAAATAATGGTATAAAAAATGAAATGAAACGCATCCCAAGTTTATTTTTGTGCGAAACATGAGGTTGAATTTGATTTCTTCATTGGCGTTTCTTCAATTTCTTGCCGGGCGATTTTTTCAATGTTTTGGGCATATATTTGAAGGACAAACTCCTATTTCCTCGTCAATACAATGGAGATTTCCCTCGCTTTTACACTTAATTGTGGTGAGGGTAGAATATACCAATTTACATAAATATGAGGTTGAAAATCGCAATAAAATTTTCAAAGCTTTTTATAGATATTAACAGGCAATCTTCTTTTATAGGAATTCAAAAAGGTTTCAAGAGAGAATTCCTTATTTTTAATTCCCAATCCACGATAGTGGCTATACTAGTTCTTCTTGAATCAATGTTAGATGATCAACTCCACAATTAACAGATGGCGGAGTTTCATAGTCTGTAATAGAAATTTTTTTAACTTTGAATATCACTAAGTAGAAACTAATGCTTCTAGTAGCCAACCATGGAAGTTGCCTTCCTAGTAACTCGGAAACATTCTTTGGCGCATTATCGCTGTTTGGCACTTTTTATGTAGATAAAAGAAGAAAAAGAAAAGCAATCAGAAAAGTTATTTATTTACAAGAAAAGCTGCATTTGAATGGGAAACTGACAAAAAAAAAATAGTAATTACTTTTATTTTTATACATGAACACACATGAACATAGAAGTAATTATATTTATTTTTATACATGAAGGCATATTTCTCTGGAACACCACAGGGCACACCTCGAAATCTTCTGAACTCACCCTTTGAGAAACATTGGTGTAGACTTACAGACTGATTGATTTGAATGATTTATTCATAGAGTCTAATTTGAATAATTTATTTATGTCTAATTTGAATAATTAATTCATACTGATTTAAACAATTTACTAATAAGAGAACGATTCATTATTCACTTGTCAGTAAAAATGAATTATTGTTCAAATTTCAGCAGAACTGTAAATTTGAATAATGTATAAAATAAAAATGACATTGACTTTGACATCGATATTTGATTAATGTATAAAATCTGCCCTGAAAATGACATTTACAATTACATAAATTTGTGTTAACAATAATTTGATGACGATTTTCATAATATATCCGTTCAATTATATTTAAATATTTTACATGTAACATGTTTTATCGTTTATCGTACTACTTTCCAACTATTTTAATTATGAATTCTCTTCTTATCAATTTGTGCTTAGAGCTTCTGATTTTTAAAACATCTTAAAGTTGAAGGTAAAGATTTAATAGTCTTTTTTTGAGTTAATATATGTTTATAAAACGGTTTTGGAAGTAAAAATATCAGTTACATCAAACTTTCACATTTAAATGTTACATTTCAGCGGAGAAATTAAACATTGTTGATCTCAGTAAGATATTGAATATAATATTGACTATATGTTTATGTCTTCAAATGTAGTTAAAGGATTTTTGCAAGAAAATGCATAAAAAAGTTTTTATTTTTATTTTCATAAAAATACCAAAATTTATTTTTTAATATAAATTTTAAATTTAAAAAATTAAACATAATTAATAAAATGTAAATGTTTTATTTAAAATTTTAAACATTTAACTTTTTTTAATTGTTTCAAAATGCTACTCCTTTTTTTTCAATTTTTTATATTTTAGTTCCATATTTTTACTATACTCATAAAACCTCTGTATTTTTAGTAGTTTTTGAAAAAAAATTAAAAAAAAGGCAAAAAACGAAGAAAATTTACGATAATTTATGAATTTAGAAAATTAACTAGTTATAAAAAAAAATTGAATTTATTTTTTCAAAAATCCCATATTTAGTTATATGAATTAAATATTTATAAAAATATGATACAAATTTCAAATGATTTGGAGCATTGGTTAAAAAAAACAGCCTTAGAATTTTAATTATGATATACATAAAGTTTTTGTATGGATAAAAATGTCATAAAATGTTTTCATATTTTTTTTACTTTTTATTTTCAATTCTTATTGTATTACTTTTTTAAATAAAACTAATAAACTTTTCTTTTAATATGATCAAAATTAAAAATTGTAAACATTAACCAAAAAATTTATCCATACACACACATATATATAAATATATATGTATAGATAGATAGATAATTTTTGATAATATTTATTAGTTTTATTTTAAAAGGAATTAATTACATGAATTTAAATATGAAAATAATATTTTTTTTTAAATACATGTGTGTTAATGATGCTATTATGTGTAATGTATATTTTAAGTATAATTATATATGAAAAATGACTTTTCGTTTGATGTTTACAAATTTTAATTTTGATCACATTAAAAGAAAAATTTATTAGATTTATTTAAAAATGGTTTAATATAATAAGAATTTATTAAAGTAAAAGGTAAAAAATTATGAAAACACTTTATGACAATTTTAATCCATATATTTATATTTATAAATATTCTGTTCAATTGGACTTTTCCAATAAGGAAATACAAATATCAATTGATTAGGAGTATAGATCAGTATAGATCAAGGGGTTTTAATTTTTCTCCAAACTTTCCAGTGTTTTAATGTGGTTTTTATCCAACGTATTAGCAGCAGCAATAAGCTATCCGCTGTCGCGGGCCGGATTGATGACACTGGGGGCGCCGTAGTTTGGAGACCCCTGGTATAGATGATCAACTGAGTAGCAGACGCAGAAGTATTTTGAAGCAGTCATAGATTTCCTCTTAATACAAAGCATGTTATTTAATGTAAGTATATTTTTAAACAAATAAATAAACACTGAGTATTAACCGTACGTTCTTTCAACACAATGGTTTCAAAAAAAAAAAAAAAAAAAAAATACAAAAGTTTCCAAAATAAAATGAAACAAAAGCAGGAAATCTGATCAATTGTAATTAAATACTACGTTAAAAATCATAGTTACAGTTATTCAAGATACTCTGCTGAAAGTTGCAGAATATTATTTACGTGATTTTATACGTAGTTTTTCTGAAACTATCAGAAGATCATGAGAAAAAAAAGCTGTTAGTTTCGGTTTCATTTAAAAATAAGCTAGATATAATGTCATAAATATGCACAATAGAATTGTTATATAGATAAAATATTTGGTTGGAACATTTTTAAGATTCCACAGCATAATTTAAGATAAATATCTAAAACTCGACTTTTTATCGATTTTTGAGTACGTTAAAGATGAACAATAAATAATCTGTCCTAAATGAAATAGAAGACAAATATTATCTAGTCCTAAATCTTTTTTTAGTGCATCTACTTTAAGAAATAAGCGCATATAATGGCTTATTTATCAAATGCCTTATTTACATTTTTTTTTTTTTTTTTTTGATTAAAATTAGCACTCGGATGTGACAATCCATACCCGTTCAAGGTTGTTGTAAGTACTCTAATTTTTTTTTCTTTTCTTTTCAATTTTAAAAATAAACCTATTGTTTGTTTATTCTTTTATTATTAGTGCGATTCCCTATATCGACTAACAAAGATCTAATAGAAGCATATATTTGAAAAACAAATTTTCTTCAATAGCTCTTTCAGAGAACAGTCCAAATGCAAATGTCTCCTTAAGTTTTGCAACTAAAATATTTTTAGAAATAAGAGCTCGATTGACTAGGACAGAGGTCACTAAAGTAAGGTACGCGTAATCCAAAGGGGGTATTGGGAGTACGTCAAAGACGGTAGGTTCACGATCTCTTGCAAGTGATGATCGCCAGTGCGAGGTTCCCTCAGGGGTTCAATGTGTCTGACTTTAGTAGTCTCTGGGGAGCTGAACGTCATAAATGCATCGTCCGTAAAGCGCATGCTCATGAACACTTATGGGAAAGTATTTGGAGAGAAGATACCTCTGAACTTTCAAGAATGAACTTCTACATATAGAGAGAGACAGATAGATTATATGGAGTACAAGTTTTATTTATACTTGTCTTAGGGGTAAGCGATCAAAAATGTTTGGGGATAGTTGCACTACGGAACCGCGAAGTCGTTACTTAGTTGAAATTTAGGGTTATTTGTAATTGTTGCATAACACTTGTGTGTTATACTTAAGATTCCGCGGTTATACTTTGGATGATCTATTATTCTATAATCTTAATTAATAGACTAGCCATTCAATTTTTGTATTTAATCTAGTTTTTATTTTATTAATTTAATTTCTGTAGTGTTTGCTGTCATTTTAACAGTTAAATTGATGTTAAAATGCTAATTTCTTTTTAAAATGTTTTTTTTTAATTATGTGATGTAAAGTTTTATTTTTAAATTTTAAGCAGAAATAAATGTTAGTAAAAAATGTTTTTTTAACAGTACCCTATACGTTAATTTCAGTTTATTTAAATTTTAAACAGAAAACTGCAAGATTCCTAAAAATGTTTGTAAGCTATTGCTCTAGAGAAATAGGAAATATATTTTAAGAAACTGCTTATATAAGCAGGAATAATTTATTAGTCTCATTTTTTATATTTATTAAAATAAAAATAAATAAATTTTGTTAGAATATTTGGTACACTTTCACAAATCAAAATTAAAGCGATTTTAGAGTCGACAAGAAATTTTAAATCAAAAAATATCATTATTTGTGCAAAAAAAGTTTATCAGCATCGGCAGATATGAAATGAAAACATCACTTATAAGTAATTGTTTCTAAAATAAGTTTAATCCAATGCATCTTTCATTTCAATATCAGAGCATATTTTCATTCAAATTCATTTCTGAATTTGTACATTTAAGCAGCTATTTTTTTTTTTTTAAACTTGGTAAATGGTTATTTCATTTCAATACATAATATCTCTCTAACATTCTCAATACACAAATTTTTAGAAAATTAGTTTGTATATTGCTGAACTCAAAACAACGTCGATTAAAAATGAAATTGAAAATTGAGAAAAAAATGAATTGAAAAATGAAATTGAACAGAATTGCTGTTTGTTTATAAAAAATAATGGATGGAAGGGACATGAACTTTAAAAAGGAGGGGGTAGGGTTCTCTTCTTAAAGGGAGACAGTGATAAAAAAAAATTTGGTGTTATGTGGTGTGAAGTCTTACTTTTGTTAGAAAGAATGACGAATCTCAAATTGACAATCATCTTGATGAATCTCAACTCAATAAATCGTCTTGCTGAATCTCAAAAACAGTTGAGGAATCTCAAATCGAAGAATCTTGAAATATAAATGGTAATTTTTGGAAGATTTTTATATTTTAATGAAAGATTTAAAAGAAGAAGAAGAAGAAGGGGGAAAAAAAAAGATACTGCTTTACTACAACAAAAAAGTGTTAGAAAAATACATTCAATGTCTTCTTTTTTATTATAGATTACAATATCAAATCTTTCGAAAATAATGAGATAGTCTGGATGCAGGATCCTTAAGCTGGATTCACACCAAGGGGTCCAGCGGCGAGGCATGAAGCATCGACTAATCACAAGAATCATTGCGCGACTCTTGATGCATGTAGTTGGTTGACGCTTCACATCTCGACAATCAACGCCTTGGGTGAATGCAGTTTCATCCAGCTAACTTTTTTTTTTTGATTTATCTTTATGTGATATTTATCATCGTAAAACTAATGAAACATTGATAAACAAACCGAGGAAGTTGTCGGCGAAAATCGTCGAAAATAGCTTATAATAAACGCATGGAAAATGAATTTGGAGTCATCGATGGTCATAAAATAGCTTTCTCTGTTTGGAGTCATAAAAACTAATGAACGGAAATAAATCAAATTTGATAAACAAACCGAGGAAGACATGTGGAGATGAATTCGGCGAAAATCGTCGATTACTTACCGCTGGCGAAATCCAAAACGAGTGAATAGTTATAATAAACGCATGGAAAATGAATTATACAAATGGCACTAAACAAAGTAGATGTGGTTGCTCCCAATAATGCACGATGGTCATAAAATAGCTTTCTCTGTTTGGAGTCATCGGCAGCTAAAACTAATGAACGGAAATAAATCAAATTTGATAAACAAACCGAGGAAGACATGTGGAGATGAATTCGGCGAAAATCGTCGATTACTTACCGCTGGCGAAATCCAAAACGAGTGAATAGTTATAATAAACGCATGGAAAATGAATTATACAAATGGCACTAAACAAAGTAGATGTGGTTGCTCCCAATAATGCACGATGGTCATAAAATAGCTTTCTCTGTTTGGAGTCATCGGCAGCTAAAACTAATGAACGGAAATAAATCAAATTTGATAAACAAACCGAGGAAGACATGTGGAGATGAATTCGGCGAAAATCGTCGATTACTTACCGCTGGCGAAATCCAAAACGAGTGAATAGTTATAATAAACGCATGGAAAATGAATTATACAAATGGCACTAAACAAAGTAGATGTGGTTGCTCCCAATAATGCACGATGGTCATAAAATAGCTTTCTCTGTTTGGAGTCATCGGCAGCTAAAACTAATGAACGGAAATAAATCAAATTTGATAAACAAACCGAGGAAGACATGTGGAGATGAATTCGGCGAAAATCGTCGATTACTTACCGCTGGCGAAATCCAAAACGAGTGAATAGTTATAATAAACGCATGGAAAATGAATTATACAAATGGCATTTCATTAATGTTCGAATAAAAAAAACATTGGAAGACATATAGTATGAAAACTCAAAAGAAAATAATATTTTAATAGTCCACAATAGGTCTTTTGTACACGTGGACAGTTTCAATGTGCTGGCCTTCCTTGTATACAAGATATTGCATTTGGTATGTGACTCCTCTATTGTTGGGAGTAACCTGTTACATTGAATGTTTATAACAGCCCTATGTAATGTCACAAATATGCATAACGAATTTAATGCATCCCAACAGCCAAAACTCACATAGGCTACATATTGTTCATAATTCTTTTATCCATCAAGATAGAATATAAATGTTTTAGTATGTACATGATAACAGCACGAAAATCTATAATATCGGAGACATTTTGTACATGTGTATGTGTATCTCCAAATGCCATAAGTATATGAAATTTGAAATTTGTTCCATTCCATTCTTTAGCTTTTACTGCAAATGCCTCAGAACAGGGAATATTATTTCATATTCACCCTGTAAATTAAAATACTCAAGTTTGTTTGGTACAAGCATATAAACACATATAGATGAGCAAACATTTTTAGCACGAATATGAAAAAATCGAGCAATACTTTTGATTAATCATTTAAAATGATAGAATATATCGAAAATTCTCTGTTAGAGCAAATTGGTGAAAAAAATGTAGAACTATAAGAAATCCCCATCCATAAATCAAAATTAGTGTTGGTTTAGAAGTCGCAAGTCTTAAAAGTATTTAAAAAGCAAAAAACACAATTTATTCTTGCGCATAACAACAAATTTTCTATACTTAAAAAAGTAATTAAAAAAAAAGTAAGGAAACTTATCAATATGAAGGAATTGTTATTGTTATTATCAATATGCAACCATTGTATTTATTATCTTTGTCATTTAAAGGTTTTTCAAGTCTAATTTTATGGGCAGATTTATTATTACAGAAATTGTGAGGTTTTTTTCACACCCTAAACAATTCACTTTGATGAGTATTTAAAATTAACAATTATTATTTTATTAAAATAACTGTATGTGTAAATGTAAACTTCAAATTGCGGTAAATGTAAACTTCAAATTGCGGTAAATGTAAACTTCAAATTGCGGTAAATGTAAACATGCTATTAAATGAGCGAAAATAAATCTGTTGATCATTCATTCACCATAATAAATGTTAACGCTGCCGGGTGTTCAGCATTCAAAAGTGGAAGGCGAGACGTTGTTTATACAATTCTCCTGTCATCACAGGAATTATTGTAAACTAGTGGGATTATTAAAACAGATAAGTACTAGTAGGTTATTTGATAATGAAATGGATAGACGGAAATTAAAAATTAATTAGGAAAGTGAACGAACAATTTAATGTCGAGGAAAAAAATTTATGAAAGTGAAACTTATATAAGCATTTGCATTTATTCCGCTTGATCCTATTCAATTTTCAGTTCATTCTTTGAATGTTGAAAAGTGGAAGGCTTGTTGAAAATCAATTTTCATTGTATTCTACACATAGAACAGATTTTCAAGTTGATATTTTAATTCAATCCGTGTTCCAAAATAAAGTAATTCCTGCTACAATTTGATAAGATAGTCATTCCTTTTGACTTCTCCTGCAATAGTTTGTTTTTTCTTGTTAAGTGTAATAAAATAATAATAAATAATAAATTAATAATAAAAACGTAAAATAATAATAAATAATAAAAACGTAAAATAATAATAAATAATAAATTAATAATAATAATAATAAAAAGGTAAAACAATAATAAATAATAAATTAATAATAATAATAATAAATTAAAATAATAAATAAATAATTATTACTAATAATACTAAATTAAACTAATAATATGATTAGTAATAATAAATAATTAATTATTCTTAATAATAATAAAATAAACTAATAATAAAGTAATTAATAACAAATAATAAATTTAAGTAAAACTATCTCTTCATCTTGACTTGTTTACATTTTTTTTCAACATTTTGAACATTTTTTCCGGTGTTTTCCTCTTAGATTTTTTTTTACGTCATGTTAAAAAAAAAATAGTTACTGAACAATTAAAATAATTTTACCGTGGATTATTATGTACATGTTTGTTTGTTTTTTCCTATGTATGTTTCATAAAATGAATAAATTATTATGCTTTCCATAAATAAATAAATTATTATATAATTCTGCTTTCAATAAATAAATAAATTATTAATAATTTTTTCAATAAATAAATAAATTATTAAATAATTTTTTTCTGATGGGAGAAAAAAAGGACAATTCCCTTAAAAAAAAAAAACATTTTCCCACAAGTGTCGGAAAGCAACTTTAATGAACATATAGTAGTACATAACATATATCACTATTCTTTTACATGGTGCACAGTCGAAAATCTTGAAAAAATTCTCATAACTAATTTAATTAAACAAACTCTTATTTTACATCTGGTGCCCTCTAGTGGATGGTTCGCTTCTTCTATGAGAAATTGTCAATTTATTTTTTAATTAAAAAAAAATTCTTAAAATGGTTCTGAAGTTCTCTAGTGAGGTGACTGCTTCGCCCCAACATATTTTTAGAAACTTTTTTAAAATTAAAGTGTTAAAATTTTGAAATTCATGTTATTAGGATATCTTCAATACACTTTTTGTTTGTTTCGAAATCACTTTATTTATAAATAAATATTCAAGAATAATTCTTTCTTTACGATTTGCCAAACAATTATTTGCATTTTCATCGCTATCGTTTCCTAACAAAATCTAGCGAAATTAAATATGTTTCACTTTATGTAACCGGGAAAAAACACCTGCTAGCCACAAATAAAAGTAACTCCCCAGACACCTTTGCAATAAGTAAGAAATAAAGTGTTCCGCTATATAAATTAAAAAGCCCTTAAGTCTGTCACTGGCAAAGTTAAGTCCAGTGCGGAAGAAAAGATTTACGCGTTTCACTCTCCTCTTAGCAAGACTACAGATTTAGGTGTTCACGCTCCTCTTAGCTGGCTCCCGTTTGACAGATTATTTATTTTCAAACTTCCTTCTTTCAAATTAATATCTTAGTGCTTAGCAAGAGTCAAGGACCTTTCTTTCAGCATTGGCAATTTAATGCAATGATATATCAAAGATGAGTAGGATATCGCTCCATGTGGTTTTGATGGCTCCACGGTGAATGATGTTCTTCAAACTATTAAGCGTTCACACCTATGAAATAACTTAAAAATAGGGATTCTAGAACGATAAAAAGTAATTATAAATTTTAGTCTTATTTTTAACTGTAACTTTATGACTGCAAACTTTAGGAAAATTGTATAATTTTATATGAATAATTAATTTTTTTAACATTATTCCACTAATTATGATTATTTCATCCAGAAACTACTAATCTATAAATAACCATCGTAAAATTTTATGTTTTAATAATATTTAGGTGTTCAGCCATTTCTATTCTAATTTTAAAATTGAAGAAATGACGATGAGGTATGGCGCTCAGCCGTGCTAAATTTTCAGTTCAAAGATCTAGTTCAATAAGAAAAAAAGTGTACAATAAATGGAACTTAATAATAAATAAATACAATAGTATCTCTAAAATTATAAAATTCTCACAAACTGTTCCAATTCTGAATGGGAAAGCATTTTTAATATAGTAAAGAAAATTGAAACTTAGCTTTATATAAATGAGATTTAGAAAACTTTTTTTTCAAAAAGGTTTTTAATCCGAACTAAAATTATATTTAGATTAACATTATGTTTAGATGTTTAGATTAACAAAATTAATTTCTTTAAGACTGCTTTCACATAATTATTATTTTATCACCTTAAATGCATTTTTTTTCGTGAAATTTACAAATCTTGTGTACCACTAAGTATCACGCGAGGATTACAGAAGATGATATATGTATGTATGAAGATGATGTATTTTATAAATATTTAACTTAAAAATACACATCATTACATTATAAAATAAAATAAATTAAATAAAAAGATTTAATAAACATCAAACAATAAAAGGAATTTAAGAAACATCAAAATAAGAATTAACAAAATTACAAAATGCTGTAAAACCAGGGTTTTTAACAAATTGACAAAAATTTAGTGGCCATTTGACTTTTGAAATGAAAGTTATTTCCTTAAAATTCTTTAACGATGTTCATACCTTTTAAGTACATTAAAAATTTTTAATTAGTTAGATTTCAATGAAAAACAGTTTTTAAAATTATGCTGATTATTTATGTAACAGTCTTTTAATCTCATTAGATAATAAATACTGATTTACTTACAGGTAAATGTGCTGAACGAATCAGCAGTGATAACGGGTGAATTAATTTATTATTGTTATCCATAAATAACTTTATTTATGTCGAAATCATTCTAAATTTTACTGAATGGTGACGTCATGACTGGTGTGCTTTACAATTTATAATACTATTTCGATGTTAAACTTTGACTTAATTATTAATTTAAACGAATTATGAGACGTTTTTTAAACTCTTGACTCTGTATTTTATGAAAAAAAATTAACCCCCTCCTCAACCTCAACTTTGACACTTTAATAATTTTTAATTTTAAGTAAAAACAATATATAAATAGATTTTTATCAAAAATTAACGTATTCAAATTATTACAAATAAAACATTTAAATGTGAGATTTTAATATGAAATCAAAAACAAAACTCATTGTGCAAACATTTAACCTTGAATGGTAATCTGACATTAAAGTTGAAAATTTAGAAAAATAAATTTGCAAAAAAATTATAAAAATAATAATCTAAATACTTTTAGACATAACATCGGCATTATTTGTATGTATAAATAAATTCCAACAAAATAACTTAATATATTTATATTTTAATAAAGTATCCCAAATTATATTACTATGGTATTTCATCGTGCTGTTTCAACAACATGTAATGCTTCAATTTTATTATTATAGAAAATACAGTTGCTATTTTCTACAGATGAACTTCTTCAATGGCGCAACAGCCCCATGGTGGGCCAAAGCCGTCTGCCTACTGGTAAATTTCAAGACAGATGTTTTCTTTTTATGTGGTAGGATTGTCAGCCCAACGCTCTGCAATCATATTAGACTGACCTACGGTTTAAAGGGAATTCGAAAAACTAAACATCCCTGGAACCTCCGGGAATCAAACCCGAAACCTCTGGCACCGAGCGTCAGAGTACTAATCTCCAGATCAACCATTGATAATATAGTGTTTCTCAAATATATCTATGCTACTGAAACTTTTTTTCATATTCTAATTAATCACTGGTTATTTTCTATTTCATTATGGACAGATCAATGTTTATCTTTAAGGTGATGAACTTAGGGGTTGTAAAATGCTCGTTTTTATATATTTACTTCCAATACGCATAACTTCTCACAATTTGAGAACTAGTGCTTTTAAAGCATCCTTTAAGGAATAGAAGTAAACAAATCGTGCATATCTAACGAAATGTTAAAAATGTATTCTAGAACATGTATTCTATTAACATGATAATAAAATTACGAACAAATAAAAATTAGAAAACATTTTATTTAATGTTTTCTAATTTATGAATGTCCGTACAACAATACGATATACTTATCCTGAATTCCTAATTACGTTGTTTTTATTTCTATTGTTGTTGCTTCTTATCCCACTTGGTCGACAGCAACACCTAGACCAGTCCATGAACCCGTGTGGTCTCATGGAAGGAGGAAAGAGGGAAGCTTCTGTTGTAATGGAACACTCGTAGATAGAAAGATTTAGATATGATAGTCTAGTCTAAATTAGTCTGATAGTCTAACTAGATCTGATAGTCTTGATAACATAATCTGATTTGGCTTCATGTCCATGAAGAAGGAGGACAGTACCTTCTTGAAGGACTTCTGGAAATCGAGTATCGTATGGGAGAAAACCCGGAAAATCCCACCAGGTAATCCGACTAACGAGGCAAGATGCTGAATATCACAAACGGCATCCAGACTCCTCGTTTTTGAAACAGTGTCTAAAACAAAGTCGCTAGCGGATTGAACCTCGGCCCTTATGCTCACCAGCGGCGCACCTTGCCACTGAGCAACGAGTCGGGCGTTTTTTTTATTATTTATTTCATAAACTAATAGATAATTGGCGCTGAAGGCATTAACAATCGACAAATGCTTATTTCAAAAGTTCATAATGTGTTTTATGGCATTGCCAAAAACATGTTCCTCTTAGAAATTGCTCTCAACAAAGTAGATGTTGTAGCTATTGCTAGAAAATGAATTAAAATGAGCATGCCTATTTTATCTAAATATATTTGTGAATAGGCATTTTAAGTATGCATAATAAAATAATAGTCAATAAATATCACCTGAATAAATTTTTTGGGCTTGGTTACTACAGCAAACTACTGCTTATAACACATTATTTATCTTTCGTTATACTGTCTACAAATTACATTACAATATATTAATAGGTAATATAATATAATGTAATAGACGTGTAATATAATATAATCTAATAGTGACTTGTAAAGGTAAAACACTATAAGAACTTATTACCAACATAATGGTAAAATGCAAAACGAAATAAAAATGAAAATTTCACGCATTTTTCATACATAAACATGTATGTTTGTAACGCTACTAAAATAAAGAGGTTAGAAAATGAAAGCAAAAGATAGTTTATTGCAGGAAAATTCACAAAGAAATACAAGATCTAGATCTCGTTGGACCAGCTCTTGCGGGAAGCACGATACAATTCGATGGGACATTGAAACAAACAGATATTTTATGATATCATAATCTCAATAACTGGAAACATGCCGTTAATTAGACCTAACTCCTAAGCAGCCCAACTTGTCAATTTATTATAAAAAAAATTTAAAATCGGTGGCAAATCTGGGGATCAGACATGCCACAGATTTGTCACCGATCAGACAGTGTTAATATTGAGGAGGCATTACTATGACACATTTTCTGTTTGTTACTGAGTGTTAACGATGTAAAAATCCTCCTGGAAGTCCTTCCATGAGACACCACACATGTTGTCATAAAAATACAGCACGGCGATCATGGTGCCGTGGATTATTCCTATAGGGGATTGAAAATCGCATGCAATGGCCTTCCCTGAAATGAATCCTGATAACGACACCGTGTGTTCCTTTAAAAGTATTAATCATAGAAGTATTCACCACGAGGCCTCGAAATACATACTGTCATCAGAACCCAAACTGATTCGTGATTAGCCAAAAACGACCTGTCTCTTCTCACAGTTTTTTATTTCTTTTATTTCCAATGGCAAGGCAAGTACAAGTAAAAAAATACAAAAAGAATATGCAAAGATGACTGCAGTCATTGCCTTAAGAGTTCTCTCGCACGCCAGTAAAGGGCTGTTTCCGAGTCACCGTCAAGTACCGCACATCGTTGGAGATGGTCTCTGTTCATTGGGTCTGTTAAACCACATAGGGGGCAGCCAGGGTTCGAAAATATTTTAATGCGATGGAGATGTTCTGCTAGAGAGTCATGGCCAGTCAGAAGTCGGAATTGGGCGGCAGCATGCCGTCGCGGGTTGCTGGGTATTGCTAAAAGATCTTCAGCTCTCCAACGCTTTGACTTAATCCCATCTTGGATTTGTAACTTGTGGCTTTTAGTCATTATTTGTTTGTTATATAGTTTTACAGAATGGAGTGACAGTGACGAATATCTCATTTAAAGTAGTTTTGAGACTCTTTTTGCTAGACAATCGGCCTGCTCGTTCCCAAAAAATTCCACAGTGACCAGATATCCACTGAAGTACCACCCGTTTCATTTTTAAAGTCAGTTCTCGCATATGATTTTGACACTGGGAGATTTACTCTGATGAAGGTGGCTTGGTTGAACTTTAGCCTGTATTGCTGCTTGTGAATCAGACAAAATAACCACTTCTCTCCTCACAGTACCATCCCACAAAGCGATGCACTACTACAAACATAGGCGAAGATGAATGGTGTCAAGGCAAGGTTGTAATGGGCGCCGCGATAGCAACTGATGGTCAGCCAAAAACTTGCTGTGGTATGGATTGACACAATAATAGATACAGATCGTGCTGCTTCTGTGCAATGTCGGGCAATGATATATTCGACAGCGTGTCTGCGTGTCGCCCAATGATATATTCGGCAGTGTGTGTGCTTGTCGAACAATGAGACAGTCCTTCCGATTGTTGTTCATTTGAAGGAATCTTGATCTAGGTGTATTGGAACCTCTGGTCCAAACATTTCCTTTTTGTTCTTTCTTTCAAACCTTGTTAGTGTGTTATATTTGCTTAGATGATGGCGTAAGAGCATATCTAATTATAAAGTATCGTTCTGCAATAGATGAACTGCATCCAAAGTACCTTAGAGCGATTATTTATATGCTGGGGTGGACGCACATCAACAACCCTCGCAAGTCTAACGTAATGAGTAATCATGCTATAATTTTAGATATTTACAAATATGTTAAATATAAAAACTTTATGCTAAGTTTCGTAGTGGTCCCGAAGACTCCTTCTTGATATGCTGAATTTTATGGAAATAACTGTATATAGGACAAAATCACAGGAAATGTAATAAACAAAATAAAAACGAAGGATAGCGGACAAAAGACTTATCAGAAAGTTCACAATAACAGTTTTAATATAAAAAATAACATTCGAAAGCTGTTAAAATAACGTTTTCCATTATTTAAATTTTTATTTTACACCAAAATAAAATTACCAACAATGAAAAATTGGAGAATATATATGTAGTATATAATATCCTGAGGGTACAATTCCTTGATAAAGCTATCTCCTCAGGGTGTTATAATTGATTTCTTTTGAGATTTTATAAATAATTTCTATTGGGGTTTACTAACTTTGTGTGTTTTACACATTTCCTGGACAATTTTCCTTTTCAACTTTTTTCAATTTCCATCACATCATGTTATTGTATATTTTCTATAAATTTAAGTGTTCTTTTTTTTTTTTTATCTACTTAAGCAGTGTCGGCCGTTCACCATTTAGGTAACCAATGATTTTCAGTTTAGTTGCCAGCTTATATGCACTGCGGATCTTATTTCTACCTTTTCAATAGTTTATTAATATGGACGAGTTTTGAATAGCGAATGCTATTATGGTGTAGCGAATACTGATGTTGCTTTTGATGTGCAAAATGGCCGAGTTTCTAGTCATTCTTTTTGTCAGTTCACTTCTGATTTTGTATTTATATATGGTGTACTAACGTATATATATATATATTATACATAGGTCCGCTAATCTCAGAAGAAACATTAATTTTCCTTTAGACGGGTTTGCAGGTTATAAATCGCTGAATCACGACATCATTTCTTTAATTTGTGCATATAAAAAATTAATTTTAAAACAGATATTCTGCTGACGAAAAAGATCTGTTTTATTTTCGAAATTAATTATATTGCTGATTTTTACGTCGTCACCAAAAGGAAAATCTGATGTAAGCGAAACTGACGCCCGTCTGACAGATAAGTGCAAAAACATATATCAGTAATAGTAATAGAATACCGTAATTAATTAGCATTACAGAAAAACATATTTTTTTCATTTCGGCTTATATACAAGTTTTGAACTTTGGTAAAAATTTTTGAAGAAAAACACACTCTCCACTTATACGCGGATCGACTTATATTCGGAAAAATATGGTATTTGTTATTTTATGCTTTTTTTGTCTTACATAAATGGCTATATTTAAGACGTTCTATATTTCATATTTTTTGTCCCACATATAAAAGATATCGCTAAATCGCTACTTATTGGGACTAAGCATGAGAATGGCAATTTAACAAGCTTGGACTATGTATGTACAATAAAAACTGAATAAAAACATTTATTTAATAGTAGTGGAAAATATGATCACACAGTTAAATAACAATTATTTACCTTTATGACCAATTTAAATATATCAATGAATATTCAACGCAAAACGAGACTATTTGTAGTCATAATCACATATAAGCTGAAAAGTCTAGTATCTTAATCTGGTGTGCGTTTTTGGCAACCCCATAAAATTCATAACGAACTCTTGAAACAGATATTAGAGCACAGCAAGTAGAGTGGAGAACACGTGTGGGTATAAGAAAAAAAATAAACCAGCTTAGGTGTAGAGTCTAGGTTCGTTCTTAAAGGTTCAACATGGATGAGAAAAAATGATTTTATTTATTTTGACTGCCCAATAATTAAATCTAGCATTTTTTCGTGTGAATGACATTATAATTAATAATTATATTAATTACTAATAAATTATATAATAAATATAATGTGCGATAATGAATAGATATAACAAATTGATTGTTTTAACATAACAATTTCTTTCAAGGTAAATAACATCAGCATTCACAAAAACAAATTTTCAATACTGAAATTGGAATTATCCTGTGCTTAATAACGTTTTTGACTGTTATTTAATGTGCCTGAGAATATACTCATGTATTATTCCTGTGCATTTTTATTTGTTTTTAGTATAAACAAGTTACTTTATTTTAATGCATTTAAAAATATTATTATAAGAAGAAGATCTTTTCATTTGCTTTAATCTTATTAGCATAGGTGGAAAGTCGGAGTCGAGATCACGGAGTCGATTTAAAAATCCGACTCCCAGGTCTTTCATAAAAGTAATTTTTATTTTCCAAAATTCTTAGTATTAATGTTAAAATTAAATGTTAAGGAAGCAATTAAATTGTATCCTTTCATGATACAACCAACAAAAAAGGCAGTTACTACTTTGGAAGCAAGCCAAGTAAGTGTTAAATGTTGAGAGACTTTCATAGCACTGAGGCTTATAAAAAGCTATCTTGGGTCAATAATGTAGATACTATTGTATTATTAAGAACAAAAAATAAGTTTTATTATATTACAAACATAGCATCCTTGTGATTAGAATGTACAATTTTTTTTTTTTTTTTTTTTTTGCTTGTCTTAACTATTCTATGTTACTTTAGTAGTACCTGACACTGTTATTTTTATAAGGTATATATATTTTCTGTAAATAAATTTAAAGTATAAAAATGCCTTTTTTAAAGTGAGTGAAAATACGGCACCTTTAAAAGTTGAAAACAAAATACTTATTTCTACAAAAACTGTTTCTATAAGTAAACGAGTTCAATAAAAATCACTGAATTTATATCACAAATTCAAAATTTCTCTAGTAAAGATCGTAATATTTTTCTTCAATCTATTGGCAGATTCCGAGACATGAGATGTTTCTTTTTTACGGGGTAGGGTTGTCAGTATTACTCCCAATGCTGTATAGTCATATTAGACCAGGACCTACGGTTTAAAGTGGATTTCGAGCCACTACAAACATCCACGTCACCACCAGGACTTGAACCCTCTGGTATCGAGCGCCAGAACACTAGTCACTCTGCCATCAGGGCCCAAAAATCATAATACATAAAATTAAAATTACGGAAAAGGGCCAGGAGTCGGCATAAAACTCAGGAGTCGGAAATCTTTTGGCCGACTCTACCCTCCCCTGCTTACTGGAAAAATGGGTTCATGGAATAGAAAGGGTTCAAAACTCCTGCTATAGATTCAATATCCAACCTAGCACTTCACTGAAAAGGTTTACACATCCCAGTTTGTATTAATGAATGAAATATATAATAATATTCGAGTGTTTACTTCTTGTATTAGACTAGAAGAGTTATAGTATGTTTCATTTTCTCCTAATTTATCAAAATGAGATTAAAAAAAAAACATTTATCTATCTTGTGGCAAGTTAAAGTTAAAAGACCTAAAAGGAAAGACGTACCGTTATCTGTATAATTAGAATTCAAAAACGGCGGAGCGTGAAAAGATAAAAATAAAGGTGTATTGAAGAGGTATTCCTTAGTTTTAAAAAATTTAACTTTAATAAGTAAATAGAAAAATTAACAAACAGTTACAACAAAGATTAACAAATTAACAAAACAAACAAAAATTAACAAATAACAAATAGTTGAACTTTATGCTGCAAATAAATTTCAATTGTCATAAGTTTCACAGTAACTAATAATTTTTTTCTGGTTGATGTGAATTTCCTGATTTGAAATCTGAAAATCTCAAAGATAAGACATCCTTTTACGATAACTTATTTATGAGAAAGAGTTTTCCCACTAATGTATGAAATTTTAAATTTTGAGTTAAATGAAATTTTAATGCATTTTCAAATTGAATTAAAACATTAAGTCGACTATGACATTCTTTTTTGTTCTAATGCAGCCGGTAAACACTTAGGCAATTTTCTTTGATGCCTTAAGGCAAGCGAGGCGTAGACGTTACTCACTTCGCCGCGCACTTTGAAGGCCATCCTTGCCGATGCCTTTATAGCATACAATGAGGATTGGAAAAAAAGTTGGCATAAGTGCATTGTGTCCGGAAGGAATTACTTTGAAGACAATGAAATAAATCTGGAAGAATAAATAAAGAGTTTTTGAAAAAAAAAAAATTGGTCTTACTTTTTGGGCACATCAGTATTTCTGATAGTAATCTGAGTAAATTTTAACATTTTTTCTATTATTATTATTATAATAAGTTTTCCGTTTAAAGAGAATCCAATAATAATCATAAAACCTTTAGAAAAGCTTTCTTTGTTTTCTCTGTACCAACATTTTATGTCTTTTTCACTTCTTTTCTATAGTTAAGTCTATTGCAGTCACAGTATATCCAAGCCTCATCAATTGTAACTACATATTTCCATTTTTCACCTGCCATGTAATTTGCATCCAACAATTTGCATATGGTCTTAGGCTACACATGTTTTGGCCGATAAATGTTTTTTTATTTTGTCGTTGTTTTGTTTTGATTAGCTTGAAATTAGATTTTATAATTTTGTTTAAATTTTCTATAGAGATGTATAGAGATTCTGTCATAGTTCTTTGGGGAGGAGGAAGTCGGATTGTCTTTTAGAACATGAGATTGCAACTTTGAATGTAAATAATAAGAGGTATAAGTACCTTTATAGGCTATGCAATTTTTACTGCTTTTCCCAGTCAAATGTAATTTTTGACGTTCCTTTACTTTTTTTATTAATTATGTCATTTATTTTAGGTGTCGAAATATTAAAATCATGCTTTTAATATCCTTTTTTAATAATCGAATAAAAGTATTTCGTTTCGTACAGAGTTAAAATAAAACTTTCGATAGATAATTTATTTTTCAGCGACATATTAAAGCAAAGAATAATTTTATTGATGCAAACGATAAATAAACCCTATTCCGAACTGATGCCATTTTTTTTTAATTTAAATTCGTAAAGAAAGTCAAAATCGTTACAAAGCGATCTGAACACTCTCTTTATAAGTTTGCTTAAAATAAATAAGAAAATATTAAGTAAAACATACTTCTAACATTTAAATATTTAATTTTTAGTTTTGTATTATACAAAGACTCTGTTTTATACTTTCTATCGAATTCTAATAATAGCTTTTTTTTTTTTTAATATTTGAATTGTTTTATCTTTGATCTCGACCGAATTATCACATTTCCCACCACAGAAAATCATGTTTGAGGAAACTTATCACAATCGAATGAATTAAATTCACAAGTCAAGGTTTAAAAAAACAAATCAAAAGGAAAATACAGCTGATTCATTCTTGCTAACAAACATCATATACATATATTAAAAATTACAAGTTTTACAGAAATTTCATGGGATAATATACTTTTATAATTTCAGTAGTTTAACCATTTCAACAGTTTATATAGTATACTAACTAAAAGTACACCTCCATCACAAAATGTAAAAAAATCATTAGGTACACTAATTTTTTGTCGTAAAATCGCAAGTTCCTGTAGTGCTTGATTTTCAGTCAGAATGAGGAGTGGTAAACTTTATACAAAGCAAGCAAGTATATATAAATATAAAAAAATGTTCTATTTGTATTTTTAATATAAAAATTACAGATTAATTATAAAAAATTTTCATCAATAAACAAAGAGTTAAAACCATGAATAATATACTCTTCTTTAAATATTATCTGGTACGAAATGTTTCATTCTGAATTCTTCTCGTTTTCGACATTCTAGCATGTGAGAATTTTTAATACTTCGAAACCTTTCACATTAAAATATTTTATTGAGCACTAAACCTTATAAAGTTTAACTTTAGATAAAGAAACGTATGCCCATCCAACTGCACAGAGAGATATCTGTTAGATGGACATATCCACAACAGATTTAATTAGATTCAACCATTGAGACTTATTGTAATAGCAAAAGCTAATTGTAGTGGAAATTGTATTCTTGAACAATTAACATTTCCAAATTTTCGAAATTAACATTCAAAATTTCAGAAATTAGTGGAATCGAAACATAACCACTATTATCATAAATTTCATGTATGT
Source organism: Caerostris extrusa (assembly GCA_021605095.1). NCBI lineage: Eukaryota > Metazoa > Arthropoda > Arachnida > Araneae > Araneidae > Caerostris > Caerostris extrusa. The sequence goes on along the minus strand of BPLR01008400.1, from coordinate 13,521 downwards.
AATTTTCAAACATAATCATTATTACTCCTGGCATCTGATCAGATGGATTATTATTTTCTTCATAGATAATTTCTTTGACATAATCCACGACCCCTTTATGGATCTTGTTTCAACCCACAGATTAAAACACAGCATAATTTTAGATCCAATTGATGAAACTAAATTGACTAACTTAATGGCTGAAGTCTATCTAATTCAGTTACAAATTTTTCTCTAGAACATTTATGAACAGCTGAAATGTAAACAACTGGTTGTCGCATTGGATAAAGGAAACCTATTTTTTACGTATGTCATATACAATTTCCTATAGTCTACTCACAATCTAGTTATGCTGTCAATTATTAAGTACCTGTCTTGATTTAACCATGAGAGGAAGATTTGGCATTCAAGGACAAAGATTAATAAATTATTTCCTCTTGTTTAGATTTAGCAGTAATCATTTCAAATAACTCAGTTTGATTAAAATGGAAGCAAAATGCTTAAATATGATACCATTAACACGTGATTAATAATAAGTAATTCAAGTACATAAGATATGAGAAACTAATAAAAATATTAATATTTTAAGCAATAAAAAATAGTAACTAATTTAACTTTCTTTGTAGAATATTCTGAATTTAAACACAATGAGAAAAATAATTATAATATATAATTAATATAGACAACTAGTTTCGTTTTTAAAGAAAAATCACAACGTTATTTGAAATCTCATTTGTTACAAGGAAAGAAAAAGTAATTAATGTTTGAAAATGGTTAATCTGTAATTTTAACTTTTAAAGCAGCTGGAAACACCTTGGTGGAAAAACAGATGTCAAAAAAACACCCAGAATATAAGGACTGCACCACTTTCAGCAGAATATATATACAAAAACAGATGTCGTAATGACCTCAAAAACAATCGAAAACTTTGTATGATTGCTCTTGGTTTAAAACACTAACAATATGCCAGGGCAGCTATTGATTCGTAACACTTGCCAGGATGAATTTTTATTTTGGATGACAACTATATATCAGGACAACTTTCAACTTTTGGAGCATTAACTATATGTCAGTGTGGCTTTCAGCTTTCGGAATATTCACCACCAATTTCCAACATTATGTATCAAATTGATTCGAGGATAGAGACTTCAAAACAGATCGGTATTCAAAGCGACTTCATCACTTTAGAATTCCCCATTTATATAGGAGGGTATATTGGTGTATAGGAGAATTTAAAAAAAAAAGGACTGTTTGTTTGTTTGTTTTCCATCTTTTAAATACACCACATCTCTATTTACATATTCACAAAAAGCTAATTAAAATTTACATCATAATAAGTTACAGGTGCCATTTTCGAGCCCTCCATCATTCCACCTCTTCCCAGAGATCAGTTTATGAGGGATCACGTGACTTTATTTCAAGCAGACCATCAGGTGAGGCTATCTGTAGATATTGTAAATAAAATCCTACATTCATGTGTAGTATTTACGAAAAAACACAATTTTATTCTTTTTTGCAAAATTAATTATCGATAACACACCTAGACATTAATATATATTATTGTTAAATTTCAAAGTAGGTTTAGCAGTTCTTGTAAAATGTATGAAAAATGAAATAATTGCTGCCTGGTTTTTGCTTTTTTCGTCTAAATTATTTTTAACTTCGATTGAAAATATAATACTATGATTTACTCGCCAGGTAATGAAAATAGTATGCTATTAATTTATAATAGCCATATTCCAGGCAAAATATTTTTATGAAAAATTCTCCATATACTACAATTTCATTTTGTCAATTTCTTTTGTCACTATGTATGTACATGTGAAATTGTAATAATCTACATTTTAAGCTCAAATTACAAACTACAGCCATGAAATTTGCTATTGATACTTAACTTGCTTAATGCTCATATGCAAATAGCATTTTGTTTATTTGTTTGCATTTGAAAATAGAAAAAAATAGTTCTTTTACAGTTGTGACTAACTTTTGTAGAAAGAAATATTTTTAACATAACGAAAACCTTTCACGAACGACATAAAAAAATACCTATTTTGCATTTATCTGGCGCATGGATGTTGTTTCACCATAGATAAATTTTAAAATATATGTAAGTATATGAAGCATAATTCTTTTGATGAAAAATTAAAACATAATATTATTAGGCTCTAATTTAATAAAAAAAAAATTCAATATTAGAAAAATTCAATTTCAATTTATTCAATATATTCCGATTTATTGCAAACTAGAAGATAAGAATTTATTCCAATAATGTGGAAGCCTGGTTTGCAGTAATTTATATAATTGTTTACTTTTATCCTAATCAAAGTTAATTCTGTTAGCTATCAGAATATTAACCATCGGTGAATGTTTGCTTCAAGAATTAATTACATATTTAATGCGACTGCCAAATTAATGCTACAATTTAAAATTATCCTGTAGCATGTAGCTGTTTTGTTGTTTAACATTTAAGAAAGTTTAACCCCACGAAAGTTTTCGCTTATGTGCGATTAATTGGAAGAGATACTAATTTTGTTTCTAAATAAACATCAGCCAATGAATTTTGGAATTACAACTATCAAAATTGATTTTTGAAATTCAATAATAGTAAAAAAGTATTCATTTTTTTTTTCCATAAAAACTATTTTCAATTTTTATTTCAGCTTTTAAAATTAGTAACAATGTATTTTACACTTATTATGAAATAATTACAGTGGCATTAATATTGTGATAAAACAGAAATTTCTAATTTAGAGGCATATAATTAATTTTTTAATTTTTTTTAATTTTGTAATTTCTTGGCGGATATTATATACAAATTATTTACTAAAATTATTTAGCAGGTTAATAATGGATGTATTGAAATTTAGTTTTTGAATGATGTTTCACGCTTATTATTTTATTTTACTTAAAATATTTTGGCTATTTTCAGACGAAAGATGTCTTAATACAATGTTGTCTTTATAAAACAAATACAGAAAAAAAAAAAATTAATAGACAAACTCATCCTTTAAGAGGGAACTGGAGCAAATAATTGAAGCGATTAAAAAAATATTCAATTTGATGACACTTTAAATTCTTGAACTCATTGGTTTTTAAATTAAAAATCTTCAAAACGAAAGATTTCATTCGTACAAATTACAACCAATACATGAATTCTAAACGATTCGTTTAGAAAAGATTTAGAAATAAAGATTATACTACAATAATCAAAGGAATTTAATTATTGGAATTAATTAGGTTCTGTTACGGAATAAGTTCTCTCTTCTAATAAAAACTCACTGAGTTTCTTTTTTCTAACTTCCAAACCATCTTCTTCCATAAATATCAACACTTTGTGTTGATAGTTGCCATCTATCTATCAAGTTGACCAGATCAAGGTCACTGAACTCCATTAGTTTTGATTTTATTTTTGTAAATGGCTTTTTAAAAGAGATCGAATGCATCTGGTTTTCAAAGCAAATTACCGAGCTCACCTTCAAAATAATATTCTAATATCTGCTTAACTGTAACTTCTTTCGATGTAGTTTAGTTGATTTAGATAGATGGTGAACGATAGATTCTAATTATTAGCAACTTTTTAAAAACAAGGTAACAAATATTAGAGTAAAAGTTTAAAAATTATTTAATATACATTTCTTTAAAGGTTTCTGAATTTTTGATTTAAAAAGCATTCGCAATTACAAACATTAGGAAAAAAATAGGATGAAAAGTGAGAATTATGAGACTTAAAAATAATTTAAAATATGTTTTTTTACAATGATATTTTTCAGCGAAAGTATTACCAGTAAAAATATTCTAATGCTTTATATCTTTAAAAATGCGTCGACTTAGCTTTGCAAACTATCATTTTTCCAAATGACTAAAATTTTATAAAATCACAGTGTTTTCGAATAAAATGTTTTCCAGCAGAATGATAATGTCGAAAATTGGAATTAGTATAAAAACACAATAGTTTTAAAAATGCTTATTATTATCAAAAGTACAAAAATAAATGTCTAGCCAATTCATATGTAAGAATTTTTAAATCTTTTAAATTTTTCTTTTAGCTTTCGAGAAAACAATAATTGCAACAATGAACATTTTCAGAGCTCATTTCCTTTTACTTGTTTAGACAATGATAGAATTCTTGGCGGGCATTATATACAAATTGTTTACTAAATACAATTAGCCGATTAACAATTAATGTATTGAAATTTAGTTTTTGAATGATGTTTCACGTTTATTATTTTATTTTATTAAAAATATTTTGAATATTTTTAAACGAAGCTGTCATAATACAATGCTTTTATTTTAAATAACAATTTTTATTTAAATTTATTCATTGTTTAGACAATGATAGAATTTTTGGCGGTATTATATACAAATTGATTACTAAATTTATTAAACTGATTAATAATTGATGTATTGAAATTTAGTTTTTGAATGACGTTTAAAGCTAATTGTTTTATTTTATTTCAAATATTTTGGATATTTTTAGGCAAAAGATGTCATAATACAATGTTTTATTTTAATTAGTACAATTTTTATTTAAATTTTATTCATTGTTTAGACAATGATAGAATTTTTGGCGGGTATTATATACAAATTGATTACTAAATTTATTAAACTGATTAATAATTGATGTATTGAAATTTAGTTTTTGAATGACGTTTAAAGCTAATTGTTTTATTTTATTTCAAATATTTTGGATATTTTTAGGCAAAAGATGTCATAATACAATGTTTATTTTAATTAGTACAAATTTTATTTCAATTTTATTCATTGTTTAGACAATGATAGAATTTTTGGCAGGCATGATATACTAATTATTTACTAAATGTATTTAGCAGATTAATGATTGATGTATTGAAATTTAGCTTTTAAATGATGTTTAACGCTAATTATTTTATTTTATTTAAAATATTTTGGATATTTTTGGACAAAAGATGTCATAATACAATGTTTTATTTGAATTAACATTATTTTAATTTTTATTTAAATTTTATTCATTATTTTGAATCGTAGACAATCATTTATAAAATGTATTTCATATGACATTAATCAATAAATTTTTACGCAAGTAGATAACCGGAAGACTTTCCTATATAATTACGCATCAAAATGATAATACAGAAAAACATGAATAAGCATAGCTTTAACAATCCTTCCTTTATCGTACAAAAAAATCAATCAAATGTCTAATCCGCATATATTGGCTTACCATAATTTAAGACTTTTTTTTTACCACAAATGTGCAAAAAAAATTGACAATGAAGATTAATAAACACTTAAATGAGAAATTGCTCAACGCCATAGTTATTACTGGGCCAATTATCTCTTGAATTTAACAGAAGAAAAGACGGAAAACATTAATCTTAGCTATCACTTAACTAAAACAAACGCTTTTCAGTTATAAATAGGAAATTTTGGACTGATGTACGCTTAGTAATCACGCTTACTAAAAAGATTCGCTGTTCAGCTGTCATTTGAACAGAAACGCTTTCAACGCATCGTTAAGTTAGCTTTTGGCCAAAACAAAATGCAAGCTCGTGAAACTATCACCTAGTGGAATCGTCAATGAACCGTCAGAGTAGAATTTTTAGTTTTATTTAACACGGGACATTAAGCAACAATTCTATCCTTATTGTTCAAAACTAATGTTCATTTCCGTATAGAGGGCATGATTGATTGCGTTGTTGCAGCGAAGTCATTGAAATCGCAGAAAAAATACAATTCGAATTTTTAACTGATGACACAGCCCCAAAATAACGAAATGTCGTTGTGACCGCAATTTAGAATGTCATCACATAGGCCTGGAAGAACATTTAATCCATGCAACAATTTTCTTTCAACCGCTTCAACGATCACCATACATTAAAATAATCCTTTCTGTCGACTCACAAAAAAATATTTTATCTTTCGAGATAATAAATTAGATTTTTTTTTGTCTTCCAGTTAATTTTCTCCAAAGGGTATTTTTTTTTTTTTATTATCTCGAATGTTCTAGATTGTAGATTAACGAATTTAATTTAGCAGCATTATTCCGTTGACAGATGTATTAAAAATTAAAAGCTTCTGTTCTCCTATTTTATAAACAAATCGAATTATATTTGAAAGCTTGATCAGCTGGATTTTATTGTTTTGTGTGATGATATTTTCTTACGCAAGCAAATAAGAGATATGCTTCGCAAAAAAAAAAAAGTGAGTTCAGGTGTTTTGTGTAATGAATTTAATACAAAAAATGGCAATGCAATTTATTTTAAAAATTAATAAACTTTTGGTCTCCAAAAATAACAATTTATAAGTTATGCGGTTAGAAACGAGACAAAAATAAGTTACCAAAAGTTGAACGTGATATGCAATATACAATCGTGTTGGATTTCCCATTCTTTAAAGAGAATTAAAAGTTAGAGATTAATTATTAAAAATTATCTATAACTATAACTTATCGTATATAATATGTAACTTATTATTTCGTATCTATAACTTTTAATTAGTTATTATTAAAAATTATAGATTAATAACAGAACTATATTATTAGAATTAACTTCGTCAATCTAATAATATAGTTAAGCTGTAGTTCCTCATAACTATTATGAAAGACAAGGTCGACAATTTAAATGATTTTTTTTTTTTGTACTTTTTTGTCATTTTATGATTGTACATTAAAAATTTTAAGCAATTACCATTATTTATTTAAAAACATCCTTTTCTCTCAGGACTAAAGTTGGCGAAAAAATGAATTGCAAAAACACTTCAAAGTGAGGAGTCTTGATTTAAAAATATCAGTACTGATGCATTAGGTTGTCTTATAGAAAATATACATAGAATTAGTGGAATTCTTAAATACAATATGAATGCTCTAAAACCATATTAACTATTTGCAGGTATTGTATTGAACGACAAAGGTCTTATTAATACTGTTTAAGAGACAAAAACCGAATTACGCTTCTCTGTGATTAAAAAATGCTTGAAAATATTTTTTTAATCTCATAATCTCCTTAAGAAGTATTATGAAAATATTTTTTAAGACAAATTAAAAAGACAGCATTCGTAAAGTAACAAAAATAATTTTATTTTGTTGTTGTTATTTATAAATTAATATCTTATCATAAAACGAGTTTCATAAATGGTTGAAAAGGTTACTAAAAAAAGTGCGAAACTTTCAACAGTTCAGTCATTTGGTAACTTTTGAAACTGTTAAAAATATACTAAAATTGCCAAGAAAGGTTTGTAAAGACGAAAAGAGTTATAAAGTTCCTTTTTTTTAAAAATTTATAATATATTATTGTTTATTATAATTTATAATTGGCAATAATCTAAACTGATATTCATGATAATAAGGTATTTCCATAAGGTTTTATCCTAAAATGGTTTTGCTGTTAAATAAAATTAATCAAAATCAATAAATAAGACTGAAAAGTTCTGATCTTTTTAATAAAATAACATACACACTTATTAACAATCAGTTTTATATGCAGAAAATTACATAACATATATTATTATATTTTTAAATACTACTTATAATTTTGAAATTTTTTTGTAGAATTTATGAAGGACACAATCTCAATACTAAATCTAATTCTCAATTATAACTATTACTAAAACAAATTTACAAATTGATCATTTTTCATAATTAAACTGACAGCTTTCAGTAACCATCATCTAATACTGATAATACAAGATTTTTCGATTATCGTTTGTAAAATAGTAGCCTTTAAAAAATTATAAAAGCATATTCTATGAATATTTCTTTATAAGTATAAATAACAAAATTACAAATTTTCACCTTATAAATGTTACAAGTTATTAAATTTATATCGATTTCTTAGTTAACTTTTTCTTCCACCAATGTTCAAAATACGCTTTGCTGAAGTTTTTAGATAAGTAAAATTGTAACTCACATCTATGAAAAAATATCTAAGAGGGTGCTTTGGTTAGATCATGGCTAGATTTATCGAATGAAAGAAAATTTATCAGTGATTTGTTAAAAATACTGACAATATCAGCTTTTTTGTCGACTCCAAATATAAGCTAATTTAGGGGGATTTTGACAAGAATGCCTGATAAGAATGTTCTCAAATGATATACTCGTGTGAAATCGTTATTCCTGGAAGTCCTTTCAAAAAGTATAATTATCCTATAGGAAATAACCATGACACGATACAGTTCCTTAAATAAAAAGATGTCAAACATGCCGATAAACAAAATTTTTGGCCAAAAAACATTTAATCAAACAACTTATTAATTAATATCAATCGTGAAAGCCTCATGCCTCAATATTTATGAACTCGCAATCTAATTTTGGAATGGCAAAATTAAACCCTTCAATTCTTCAGTGAACGAAAACAGCTTGCAGGGGCTCACCATTAACATTAGTATAATGAAGAATTTTCTTTGTCTACACATAGGATTAAGCACAGGCCAACCGTCAATTAGTGGAGAATCCAAACGAGCGAAAAAGTCGGCAGTCTTATAAAAACTATTCTTTCAGGTGAACGAATGAGAAGAAAAATCAAAAAGTAAAAAAGAGGTTTAGTTTTCCTTTTTCCTCGTTAGAGGAAATAAACACAAAAACAATGGAGTTGAAGCTGTGTGAAACCCTCTCACATTTTGATTAGGTTTCTATTTTTTAATTTTATTTTTCTCTTCATTCTCTAGGAAGTTCCATTTCATTTCAAGAAGAAAAACCTATTGTTTACTTCCTTATTTACTAAAATTTCTAGCTGTTTTTAGTATTTAAATAATTGTACAGTACTTTTAATAATTTGTAATGTTTTCCCATGATATTTTGCATTATATTATGTCCATTATATTTGAAAACGAATTTATTAAATTAACACATCGTATTTATTGATATTTATTCTCATTTGATCATTAAATCAAGATAAAATGATAAAAGAGATTTTATTCTCTGTTACTTTAAAAATCCTAAGTATATCACCGTAAGTATTAAGTTGTTGCAGATGCCATTATTTACAACATCTGCAACTGCGGTTTTCTGAGTCTTGCGCAGATGTTATAAAATGTCATTATTTATAACATCTGCAACTACGGTTTTCTGAAGTCAACAATTTAAGATGTGCCGATTTTTTAAAGTTGCTATTATATTAAAATATACATACACTTATGATAATTATAAATTTTTATACGCATTAAACAAACATGGTCTTTTGATAAGTAATTTTATTGTGCCTTTAATAATTGAATTTTAAAAGTAGAAAATTATACTTCAAAAGCAATAATCCAGCAGCTTTTTCATTCTAATACAAGCATATTCTCATCAAATTAATCTTGCGCTACAGAAATGTTTATTTGGAGCGAAGATTATATATATATATCTTGTTTATATATATATCTTTACCATCCTCATGTAGATATTTTTATATTCTACTTGAGGATGGTAAAGTACGTTTTATACTCATTACTTTACTCCACACCGGTATCCAAGGCTATGCCACACCCCACCAGTTTAAAAGTGAGGATGATAAAATAATATTATAATTTTTAAATGAAAAAATTCTAATTATGGAATCACAAGAATGCATTGAATCTTAAGATAGATAGCAAATATGGTATGATACCATAAAACTAACATAAGTAATATTGAAACGAAACTTATATAATACTAAAAAAATAAAACAAAAATTATAAACATATGAAAATACTATATGACATGGTATACAAATGTTACAATAGCGTTAAGTTTAAAGAACAAATAGTTATTGTTTAAAATGAAAGAATGGGCTCAGAGTGTTCACTTAAAATTTCAGACACAGTAGTCACAGTAGAGGATAAATATTTTTTTTATAATCATTGTTATATCAGCAGTTAGAGAATTTTCGTATATACTGATTCCTTTCATTAACGTTTTTTTTAATTACTGATTTAAAAAAATCAGCACACAGTTAAAAATATATGTTATCTCATTTTTACTAGGAAAACACTAACACTCACTACTACTTCACTATAGGAAAAATCGAATATCACATTAAGGATGCTTTGTATTATACAATATTTCTTTGAAGCACTTGTAGTACGGTACTTAAAAGATAGTAAATATAGAGCTCTGCTAAAAATTTAGAACTAACTTTATTTTTTAAATTGGGATACAAAATAATATAAGAATAATACTGTGCATTAAATTTGATGTTTCACCAGATTAATATATGAATGATAAATTTGTATTTTGCTTAAGGAAATCAGCGTTTAATTTTAAAATTTCTTGATTTTAATTTAACATTAACATTCTTGAATTTAATTTGACATCAACATTCTTGAATTTAATTTAACATTAGCATTCTTGAATTTGATTTAACATTAACATTCTTGAATTTAATTTAACTTGGGCATTCTTGAATTTAATTTAACATTAGTATTCTTGAATTTAATTTAACATTAGATTCTTGAATTTCATTGAATTAGCATATTCAAATGAACTCATCAACGTCAGTGTTTTTATTTGTCATTGAACCAAATTGATTAATTGTACTTCAACCGAAACGAATTCTATCTTTCCACAAATTCTTAAAACCTCTTAATTGTGTTCGGTTTTTCTGAACTCTTTCTGAATTTTGAATCAACTACCTTGTTGGTATCCTAATTAATATTCAGATTAATTAAGATACCGCGATTGATAAAAATCAATGAAATGATTAACCTAAACTGTTAAACTTACAGAGAATCTAAGCATACAATGTATTAGCATATTCATAAATAATATTACAAAATATATGCTTCAATGAACTTTCGGCTGTCTCTATCCCTATTGGTTCATTCAGCATGAGTGATTTCGCGGAGGACATCAGCCTCTTCATTTGCAAGAAATCGCAACATTTAAAGAACACGTGTATTATCCGTTAGCAATGATTTATACTTATGGGAAGTCCATACATAAACAAGTAATATATATATAAAAAATCCTACTTAGGTCAACAAAGAAAAATTTTATTTTAGTTACGTTTTATTAAATTATTACAATTAATATAAATAACATTTCTACAATTTTATTGTTTGAGAAAATTCCTTCATTCTAACCATTAAAAACCACAACTGCTAACTCATTCTCGAAAATCATTTGGACAAAACGTCTACTTAAAGCAAAATTTTTCAAAAATTATTGATTTTCGCAAGAATTGAACTCGCATTCTTCAACTTCACGTGAAAATACTAGACATCCTTGCATTTTACCGATTGATCTACTGTCCGTTGATTTCAATTTTTATTACAAATTGCTAAAACTCTATTTAAAGTATTAAAAATTAATTAAATTTAAATAATGAATTAATATTTGAAAAACCTGTATTAACATCAAGTGTCCTCCACTACAAGTTTAAAAAATGTATTTGAACTTGAGTGGATGAATAAAATATTTTATTAACGATTGAAAATTTGAACAAGATATAATGAGAAAGTGTGAACTAATAGTAGGAATTGAAAAAATAATATGAAAATTTTGTGACTAATGGTGAGAAGATATTTCTAGAGACTTTATTCTAAACATAACTGAAAAGTTATCTTAATAAATAGATTCATTTGAATGTTTAATATATGCTGAAATAAAATATTCATTTCATTCACTGATTTTTTCCCACCTAAAATCGAAAGAGACACTGTATATAAGATAATTTAATGTACTCCGAGTTATTTATACATAACCTTGATCTTCACTTGCTGTGAATGACAAGTTGAAAATGGATAAGTTTAGTGATGCCAATTTATTTTCCTCAAATCCGTAGTGGTTTTAAAATAAATATTTAAAAATTAATCCTGAATAAATCAACCGAAAGAAACTCCAAAAATCAAGTCATAATCAATCTTAGAGTTTTCAAAAAACATTCGGTTACAAACTAAATGTATCAGAGTCGAATACAGAAACAGAAGATACTCTTCTAAGGTAAAGATATCTAATTGTATTCGTTATGTATCATTGCCTAGATAGAATTCAGCAGATATTTTATTACACAAAATGTCAGATTATCTTTGGTTTAATTATAAAGTCAGATTTAAAAATTGATTGATCTGTTTAATATTTTTAAGCATTGTATGTTTTCTATATTTTTATTATTAAGATCCCTGATTGTATTTGTCATGCTGTCATTGATTAGGAAAAATTCAGCATACATTTTATTGCGCAAAAAGTCAGGTTGTCTTTGATTTACTTACAAAGAAAGATTAAAAAACTGGTCTATCTGTCAATATTCTTAAAGTATTGTATGTTTTCTATATTCTTATTATTAGATCTATAATTGCATTTGTCATGCTTTCATTGTTCTATATAAGATCATCTAATGTACCCGAGTTATTTATACATAACCTTGATCTTCATTCGTTGTGAATGACTAGTTGAAAATAGATAAGTTTAGTGGTGTCAATTTATTATTGTAATTTAGTAAGATGTTTTAATTTAGTTTTAAATTTACTAAAATTCAATATAAATTTTATTACCCAAAAAGTCAGGTTACCTTTGATACATCTGCAAAAGAAAGATAAAAATAAACTCTATATGTAAATATTTTGAGCATTTTATATTTTTGACAATTTCAATATTAAGATCTCCAATTGCATTTGTAATGATTTCATTGCTAGGCAGAATTAAGCATAAATTTTACTGAGCAAAAAGTCAGGTTATCTTTGATTTTACAAAAAGAAAGATTACAAATTTTTTTATCTGTCATTTTTGAAGTATTTTATATTTTTACCAGTTTTAATATAAGGATCTCTAATTGCATTTGTCATGCTTTCATTGTCTATATAAGATCATCTAATGTACCCGAGTTATTTATACATAACCTTGATCTTCATTCGTTGTGAATGACTAGTTGAAAAATAGATAACTTTAGTGATGTCAATTTTATTATTGTAATTTAGTAAAAAATTAATTTAGTTTTAAATTTAGTAAAATTCAACATAAATTTTATTACGTAAAAAGTCAGGTTAACTTTGATTTATTTTAAAGAAAGTTTAAAAAACTCTATCTGTAATTATTTTGAGCATTTTATATTTTTGACAGCTTTAATATTAAGATCTATCACGATTTCATTGACTAGGCAGAAGAATTAAGCACAAATTTTGTCTTTCAATAGAGTCGATTTACCTTCGTTTATTTACAAAAAATGATAATAAACTGGTCTGTCTGAAAATATTCTTAAGCTTGTTTTATGTTTTCTATATTCTTGTTATTTAGTGCATGATGAATTAAGTATTTATTTTTAGTTATGTTTTTCAAATTTTATAAAATACATTAGAAATTAGTTTTTTTTTACTCATCACTTCTATAAACATTGAGTACAATTTGAATGATAGAAATGTATGTTTCTTCAGCATAAATTTTATTTCAAGACTCTCTTTATAAGTAACAAATTATGTGTCAAATTAAAAAAAGCTTCATTTTTATAAATAGGAAATCATCATAGATTCAAGAAAATGGAAGTTATGATTAGCAAATCATAGGGGACAACAGTTACAAATTAAACTTGTAAATAAATGAAAATATAGTAACAAAATTAATGTAGACGTAGTCGAAATAAACACAAACTTTGGTGTATGAAACAGCAATACGTA
>BPLR01008398.1:0-15254 GCA_021605095.1 Caerostris extrusa | reverse complement strand
AACCAGCGGAGCGATTCTTTTCAAGAGTGGCTGGCGCGTGGGCAACTGGCAAACTGGCGTACCGAAACAGGGGGAAATGAAAATGAAAATTTTACGATCGGAGAAGCCTGGGTAGAGATACGTAGGGGCCTGATGGCCAAGTGGCTGGCGCTCGGTACCACAGATATCGGGAGAGATCCGAACGCCAGAGCCGATTATTTCCGGCAAGTAGCCATTGTTCGACTAAAACCAGAGAGTTCTCTCAGCAGCGATAGGAACATACCATAGAGGCCATGACGCCTCAAACAACACTTTTTAGACGAACGCAACTTCAGTTTGAAACTAACCACGACGTTGAAGATCCTTTGTTCTTTAGTCGTGCTAACACCACAGTAGCAGACTTCCTTCAACAACCACACATTAATGATTTAAGTAAGGTCAGTCCAGCGGAAGTTGTGAATTTATTAGAAAATTAAACCCAATAAGTCTCCTGGGATTGATCGCATTAGCAATCGCATGCTCAAGTCTTTACCGTATACCTATGTGGTACTCATCACTTATCTGATTAACTTTTTAATCGATAAGTGCTATTTTCCTCAGAGCTGGAAAACTGCCGTAGTTATTCCTATTCCAAAACCTGACAGCAATAGGGCCTACCCCCCAAAAATTACCGTCCAATCTCACTGCTCAGTGGAGTGAGTAAAATATTCGGAATATTCGATTCTTAAACGCCTGGATCAGTACTGCACGGATCATGATATTCTTATTCCTGAGCAATTTGGGTTCAGAACTCAGCTCAGTACTTCACCAGCTCTTTACGTGTTAACGAGCTGATCCATGATGGCTTTATCAATCGTAAATCTACGGGAATATTATTTGACGTAGCCAAAGCCTTTGACAAAATTTGGCATAATGGCTTATTACTCAAGCTCATGCGACTTGAATTTTCACCCCCCAGTTTATCAAAATCATTCACTCATACCTCACTTTCCAGTAATTTCCAGAGTGAGTGGGAGGAGCCATCTCTCAAGATCATCCAATCAGGAGCGGGGTTCCACAGGGTTCACTGCTCGGTCCCAGATTGTTTCTAATCTCTTGTGAACGACATTCCCAAGCCAGAGTTCGCAGACGACACAGCGATAATTGCACAGCACAAAACACCAAACTCCGTCGTTGCTTGCTGAACGATTATATTCCTCGCTTGGAAAATTGGTGACCACCTGAAAATTAAAGTTAATCCTACCAAAAGTGCGTGCCTCTTGTTTACACGGAAATTGAACGTTGGTTCTCTTTTTGATGTCACCCTTTTCGGCCAGCCAGTCCCCTGGTTGCTACTGAGTACAAGTACCTGGGGTTAGTTTTTGACTCAAAAATTGACTTATAATACCCATTTTCACAAAAGTAGTTGCTAAAAGCAACTGCTGCGAGCGTTAAGCTCAAAAGCCTTATTTCCTCGAAGGAGTAGGCTAGCGATCAGACACAAGGTTCTACTGTATAAATCTATCCTTCGACCAATTCTCTTATATGGGTGTCCTATTTGGGCATCCTCCTCCATCGCAAATCTTAAGAAGCTTCAAGTTTTTCAAAATAAACAGGTCGCTATGATAGTTAATGCACCGTGGTTTGTTAGAAGGAAACAACTCCACAGAGATCTGAATATAGAACCCATTATGGACTATATTTTCAAAATTTCTAAGTCTTTTCACTCTAAATGCCCTCAGATCCGCAACGAAGCGATCCGACAAATTCCAGTGTACCATCCTGGTGTGGCTAGCTCCAGGAAGAGACCCAGAGCAATCTATGATGCGCAATGGGAATCTTTCCCGGCATTGAAGAGGCGGTGTGGAATTTATTCTGCACCCGCTGATTCTACCGCTGTGGCTGTTGTCTAGTCACTCCGATCTCTTCAAGCGAGCTCACTGCTCGGTCCTATTATATTTCTCGCTTGAAAGTTGGTTGACCACCTGGAAGATCAAAGTTAATCCTTCTAAAAGTGCGTGCCTCCTGTTTACACGTAAAAAGGAACGTTGGTTCACTTTCTAATGTCACTCTTTTTGGCCAGACAGTCCCCTGGGTTACTGAGTACAAGTACCTTTGGGTTAATTTTTGACTCTAAATTAACCTACCAGACCCATTTGCCAAAGTAGTTGCAAAAGCAACTGCTGCAAGCATAAAGCTTAAAAGCCTAATTTTTCGTAAGAGCAGGCTAGCGATCAGACACAAGGTTTTACTCTACAAGTCTATCCTTCGACCAATTCTCTTGTACGGATGTCCTATTTGGGCGTCCTCCTCAATCGCAAATCTCAAGAAGCTCCAAGTATTTCAAAACAAACAGATAGCTATGATAGTTAATGCCCCGTGGTTTGTTAGAAGGAAGCAACTCCACAGAGATCTGAATATAGAACCTATTATGGACTATATTTTCAAAATTTCGAAATCTTTTCATTCTAAATGCCCTCAGATCCGAAACGAAGCGATCAGACAAATACCTGTATACCATCCAGGTGTGGCTAGCTCCAGGAAGAGACCCAGAGCGATCTATGATCAGCAATGGGAATCTTTCCCGGCATTGAAAAGGCGTTGTGGATTTTATCCTACAACCGCCGATTCTACCGCTGTGGCTGTTGTCTAGTCACATTCGATCACTTCAAGCGAATCTGAGCTGCTAATTTTGGCATTTAAATTTAACTTTTATTTGCTACGATGTGCAACCTAAAATCAAAGCATGGCTATCTGACTCTTTAGCTGTAATTTTAAATTTTAATTTTAAATTTTTGGTTCACTTTTCTTAATTACTTTTTAATAGTTAATTGTTTGCTTATTTTATAATTCACTTAATATTCTTAACAGTTGATTAATTTACTTAATTGTCAATAACCGTTGTACTTTGTTTACATTTTACTGTAAATCCTTAACTTTGGTTTAAACATTTTTTATTAACTGTAAATTCTAAGTTTTCAATTCTAAGTTTTAGCTGCTCGTTCGAAAATTTTAAATATTTTTATTCTCTAATTATTTTAATTGTATAAAAATAATATAAAATTAAAAATGTGTATTTCCTAACTTCCCTGGTTAGAAGATTTGTGTTACTGATGACGCCATCTGTTGGAGGGCCCATCAACTAGACATGTAAACAAGTTGTGATTGCAACTTGTCTGTCACCTTTCTTTTTTATATTTTTGTGTCATCCTTTTCAATTTTGTTTTATCTTAAATTCTTTATTTTATTTTATTTCTTTTTAACATTGTTAAACTCTAATCTTTTATTTTTGGGCATCGTCAACGGACCCCCAATTGTACCGATAGCTTAGCTTTTTCGATCCCCCTGCTTTAATTGTTAGCAAGCAGGAGATGTTTTTCTTTTACTTTTACCCCTTGATTTTCTTTTTCATTATTACTCATTAATATTAAGCAAACCCCAGTTTGTGCAAATGTTTTAACTAAATTAAGATGTGGAGGTATTGTGGCTCTTAAAGCCACCTTGGAACTCCGTAACCGGTACGCCCGTTGCCCTTCAAGCGAATCTGAGCTGCAGCTTTTGGCATTAATTTTAATTTTGCTACGATGTGCACCTTAATTTAGAACATGACTACCTGACTCTAATTTGTATTTTATTGTAAATAGTATTTTTTGTATCTTGTATTATATTGTAAATTTGTATATTATTATTTGTATAATATTGTAAATTGATTTTCATCATATATTATTTGTATAATATTGTAAATTGATTTTTCATTTATTATTATTTGTTAATTGCATTGTATCTACTCGTTTTCCTAAAAACGATTTCTATAATCTTATGCTGTATTTACCTGCCCACTTTTGCTATTAGTCAGTGTTTTCTGCCCAATGGGACTGTTTTCCCCCTCCGGGCGGGTTTCTCCTTGTTCGCCTGACTGATGGCGCCATCTGTAGGCGTGTCAGTCAATGAAATGTTGTTTACATTCTATTTGTATTGTATATTATGTTTGTTTTTATTTTTCATTTTTAATTTGTATCTTAAATCTTTTTTGGCATCGTCAACGGACCCTTAATTGTACCTTGCTTTTGCTTTTTTCGATCTCTTGTTTTTAATTGTTCTCCAAGCAAGAGGTGTTTTTCCTAACTTCTTAATTATTTTTTTCTTTTATTATTAGCATTCTTTAATTTAAGCAAACTCATTTTATGCAAATGTTTTTTAATTAATTTAAGATGTGGAGGTATCGTGGTTCTTAAACCACAAAGGAACCTCGTAACAGGCGTACGCCCGTTGCCCCACAGATATCGGGTTCGAATCCCGGCGGTGCCATGGGTGTTTGTAGAGGTTCGAATCCACTTTAAACCGTAGGTCCTGTCCTAACAGGGATCGTAGAGGATCGCGTTGGGGAGGTAGTGCTATTCCGCGTCCGTGACTTATCTTCAAGTTACACGCGCCTCCTGGCTAGTGCAAAGTGAGTAACGTCTGTGCAGCCCTTATGGCATAAAAGATCATGGTCTATTGTCACTGCATTAGAAAAAAAAAAAAAAAACGAAGCAGAGAGTAAACCTGGCAATAAAACTAAAAAAAAAGGAAGGAATTATTTGTTGATATTTAAAACGTAGCGCAGGCTTTTGCGGCTTTTAACCTTATCTTTACAACTAATATGTTTTATTTGTCCCTTTTTTATTTATTATGTTGTTAAATAATATCCAAATTTTAAAAAATAATTTTATTTTTAATAATAATTTAAATATTGGCTGTAATCTGTCATTTGAAGGATTACAGCAATTCTTTATTTCCCATTTATTACTTGAACTAAATTCTTAAGTAAATTTTTTTCTACAGAATATATACAGCTATGTTATATCTAGAAATATTAAAATTATCGAAAATAATATTTAAAAACATATTTATGACATTTATCCATTATTTATCTGCACATGATTGATTCATTCTCCTTATACATGACATATTGTTGTTTTTTTTGTGCCACATTTTATAATTTTTAAAATTGGATACATATAATTTTAAATTTAATTTTAAAACCAAAAACACCATTATGCTTTTACAAATAGAGTAACTTATTGTAACCATGTACTCATTTTTTTTTTTTTTAATTTAATCAAAATTCTTATATCATTTGATACTTTTAAATTTTAAATGAATTTTTATTTTTACTACCTTTTAAATAAAAGGTAGTAAGAAATAAAATAATTCGTATTTTAATTAAATAACATATTTAATGTACAAATAGCATGGCAAAACAAAATTCAAAGAAAAATTTAATATATTTTGTCTATTAAATAATTTAATAATCATATTTTTGTATACAATCAATTGAAAATTAGTACAATATTTCCATTAAAAATATTTATTGCTAAGAATTCCAAAATATTCAAAGTTGCAAGAAGGATAAAGAAAAATTGTTAGCCATTAAAAAATAAAAAATATTAATGAATACATCCATTACTGAAATGTGTCCAATTCAATAATGGATGTGTTTATTAATGTACATTAAATAAAAAAATTATTTTATTATCTGTGCTTTAAATAAAAAAATTTAACATTCAATTCTAATTCTTACTTTCTTTTCTAAATGCATCTATAAATTAGTTTCATATTGAATTTTGAATGTCATACAAAATAATTGAGTTTCATTCAATTGCTGTACAAATCACAAATCATGCGATTTTATTTCATATCAATTATACGACTGCTAAATAATATATAAATGAATTAGTATATGTTTTGAAATCTGAAAAACTGTTAATTCAAAAAAATATTGCAATGAAACCATAGAGAGAGAAAAAGCTACAACAAAAATGTAAATTGCCTTGCTACGAAACCACTGAAAGCTGCTACAAAAATGCAATTTTCCTTGCTAGGAAAATCATTTTTTGATTTTCTACCCCTGATGTTATGCATGTTTACAAGCTAAATTTTTAAACAGGTTTTAAAAGATTCATTTGTGATACCAAAATCTTTTTCGACGATGTCTTGTATCTTGCTGAGAATTATAATGGATTTTCTTGTAGTTTAGTATAGATATAATTTCAGTGTTTTCTATATTATTAATTGTTTTACTTACTTTATGAACTTTGATTTCTTAATTTTTCTGTTTAAATTTATGTATGCTTTGCAGTAAACTCACATTTACACATTATTACTAGTTTTATTCACAAGAATTTGCAGAGTAAATTTGTTTTGCAACATTAGCATGTGTAAAATGTAACACAGATTTCTTCATATATTTTCTTATATTCTTCGTCTTTAGTGCTTAATTTTCCAATTAGGCAGCTGTAAGAATATTAATTTAATGTTAAACATTTTAGTTATATTCTGTTAGCAATATTCATGATCCTTTTTAATATGTATGGGAAAAAACATGGTCTAAATCTTAAAATACAATTGATCGAAATTAACGAAAGATATAAAGAGCTTTTTCACACATAGAAAAACATGGCGAGAGTGGCTGGACATTACATTCAATTTTTGTTGCTGATTAAAAACCTGTTTGTTATAGTCTCTAATCTAAAAATATTTTTATTGGCCATATCTATTCATGGAGCTTTCACTTCTATAGCCATTTTATTATTGACAAACAATAAAAAGCAACCAATGCACTTTGTGTTATGTATAGTTATAAGGAGTATTGATTTATTATACAAATTTATAAAAAATATTACCTACCAAATCAAACATATTTGTTACACATGTGCAAAATAATTATCCTCAACTGGTTGGTATAAAATGTCACTTGGTTTTTAAAAACTTAAAATGATTCAAAAATTGTGATATTCATTGTTTTTGTGAAACTTTTTTTCTCTTTTTGAATAGTTTCTTAGAAATTTGTATTTTTAAAAACTCTTAAAGAAAAGTAAATTGAATTGCATAATCTTGAACTAAATATATTATTAAAACTTTTTGAAATAAATGATAATTTTAAAATATACATTTCCCATTTAACAGGCTACAACAACCAATAAACAGTTACTGATTTTGGTTTTGGTTTGTCGCTCTACTGTCATTTTCTGCTCACAAGGGCTTAACAGACTGGGACCTACAGTTTAAAGTGGATTCCGAACCATTACAAACATCCATGGCACCGCCGGGACTTGAACCCAAAACCTGTGGTACCGAACACCTGAGCGCTAGCCACTCGACCATTCAGGCCCCTGATTTTGGGTCTTATGTAGGTATGCAAGATATAGTAAACCCTGTGATGTGTATAAAAATAATGAAGAAAGTCTGAATTTCCTCTATTTTTTTTTAAAAAATTTCTAAGTTTTCTTTGTAATTATTGTCACATAATATTCTATAAAATATAAATTAATTTTTAGCAACATAATTTCTGAGTTATTTAACCTTCTTTAAACTAAGCATTCTAAAAGTAATATCAAAGTGCTGTAAATAATTGTCTTTTATTAAAAATATGCATTATTAGCTTACAGTATTTGTTCAGGACTAATATTAAGCTACAAATAAAAATTTCTATTAAACTGCTTGAAATCAGAAATATCTGAGTTATCAAAATAAGTGTTCATTGTGGCAATGGAAAATATTTATGAGTCCATGTTCACTCTGTTCACTTTTTTTGCTGATATTGTGTCTATAGACATGGAATAACTGTGGTGAGTCACACATTCAATATAAAAAAATTAATCTCATCAGTATTTAATAATGTAAACTCACATCTGTTGTCTTTGACTTTTGTTCTATGCAGCAGCTTCATTGTTTATATGTGAGTTTTAAAAGAAAAATTGAAGTTTAAACTTACATTTGATAAGGAATTATTAATTGTGAATAATTAACAAATCAATATGTTTCTTTATATTTTTAACACAACAATGTTTATTTATATTTTCATATTATGCTGGTACACATGCATTGACTTTAACAAGTTTTATTTCCTTCCAAATTCTGTTTGTCATACAACGGATTGTTAAAAGAGTATAAGTTATTTGTATTACTCGAAATTTGTTCATGTACCTTTGAGTATTTACTCCCTCTAATTCACTCCAAAGAATGACTTGCCAATAGATTTAAATATGCTGAAATTGCACTATCTGCTACGTAAATAATTTAAATTTTTTAAAATAGTAAATCTATATGAAATGCTGTAGAATGGATAAATATAATCCAAACTAGAGAATGCTGATAATGAATAGTTGAGACAATTAATAATAACTAAGTGCAATAACAAATTTTATTTTGTTAATTATTCTTCATTATTGGCGCAGCAGCTCTATGGTGGGACAAGGGCGTCTGCCTACTGGCAGATTTCGAAACAGGAGATGTTTTCTTTTTACTGGGTAGGATTGTCAGCCCTACGCCCAATCCTCTACAGTCATATTTGACCGCGACCTATATTTTAAAGTGGATGCCGAACCGCTATAAACATCCATGGCACCACCGGGACTCGAACCCAAAAACTTGTGGCATCCAGCGCTAGTCACTTGGCCATCAGGCCCCTTGTTAATTATTACATTTTGAAAATTATTATTATTTTATTTATTATTTTTTTATTTTGCTTAACATTACTTGCAAAATTATGTTTCATATATAATTTCCCCCATATTATCTGAAAGATAATGTAATGTGTATAATGGAGGAATATTGCATTTGAAATTGTCAAGAAGATTGAGCTAAAGAAGCATTAAATTATATGATAAATGAAAGTTTTAAACTCCTTTTATTTTGGAAAATTAAACTTTTAAGGCTGAAAGAAATATACCACTAACCTTCGAATAATTTTTATAATCTACTAATTTAAACTGATTTTGATATTAACTGATTTCCTGGAATATTTGCATTTTTAATGAAACTATTTGAGCATATGTGTAAATCAATTCGCGATAATAATCTTTATCAGAAAATTCTAATAGAATTAAGATTTTACCTTTCAAAAATTATAAATGCTCAAAACAGGAATTTAAATAAAGATTCCTTATTTTAAATTATTAGTTTCTTAAACAGAATACATTTAAATACTTCATTTCAGAATACATTTTTATTGATGTAAAATTGGGCAATATTCACTTTATTTCATTAATTTTGAAATGCTCATAAGTGAAGTGCTTGTAAGGTGTAAGTGAAGTAAGCTTGAAGTGTTCATAATATTTATATAGAAATTCTTAAATTTTACAAATATTTTATCATTTATTGAATTAATTCCTTTTTTAGGATGAATTGAGCCACCTGCAAATTTAAGTTGACTTTTCCGATTTCTTATATTAAATGTGTGAATCTGAAGCAATATTCAAAGTTTGCATAGGTAATAAGATTAAATAGCGACATGTCTCACATAGGTGTGTAGGTGTATTTAATTCACATAAATATCTATAGGTATATATATTGTCTAAAGGTATTTAAAACAAAGAAGAGCAGAGTGTTCCTTTTTTAGCCAAATTTAATGCACACTATCTGCAGCTATATTTACAATATACTAGCATAAAATGTAACACCATCAGCTACATTGATTAACGTACAACATTCATTACCATATTCGTTGTTCCTAACCACGCCAATTGTATAACAAAACTATGATAATATTCTTAATGCAATGTAAACTAAAGTGCGTGACATTCAGATTCCTCAATAAAAGAAAAGAAAGAAAGAAATTGTTCAAGATCGGAAGTGTGCACATGAGCCATTCGAGGGGTTGGAAAAGGGGCACCTGTGCCAAAATGGCTTTAACCTCCATTTACGAGCAAATAAAAGAAATGAGTGGGGATGCAAATTAATTATAAAAAATATAGTAAATTTAAAAGAATAGTAGTATATGATGGAGGAGGGGGGTACTTACGTGACTTGACGTCGGAGGAGATTGGAGAGGACGCTGATTTATTTAAAAATCAAGTGGAAGTTACAGCAAGGAATACAAAAAAGAAAATCATCCACTCGCAGGTGGGATTAGAAGAAATCACTCTCAGGTGATTTTAAAGGCCTGTCTGGATTATATAAATATTTACAGACGACGATTTGTGTCGGTGCGAAGCAGCCGCTAGCTTCTATCTTGAGTTGGAAGTTGGAGTCCTTTGAAGTTATGAGATAATACATTAAAAAAGAAAGGTAAAGACTAATAGGTGACTTCTCCAGCTATATATATATGTACATATATATAAAGAATGTTTTTTGTTTTTTTCTTTTCTTTTTTTTTTTTTTTTTTCATTTTTTATATTTAATTTGAAAAAATTAAAAAAAACCATATTAAAAAAAAAAAAAAAAAAAAAAAGAAGCAGAGTTTAAGATACAAGGCTGAGAAAAATACTAGCGAAGAGAGAAAAGAAACAATCTAAAAATAATATAGAAGTAGAACGTAAGGAGGAAAGAACGTGAAAACGTATTGGATAAAATAACGTTGGTTGCTGCAGCTCAGCCGATTTGGAGCAATAAACAAATCAGGGCGGAATGTGGAATCAATTCTGAGAGGTTCAAGGACGTTCAGCTTTTTTGGGGTTATGGATGTTATAATCAGGAGTCTTTTAATTAAATCGTTTGAGTATTAGGAAGATTTGAGTGGAAATTATGGGCAAGTTTTTTGAATAAATTAAGGGATTGTTTGCAATTTGAGGGAATGGTGGATATCACTATTACGGAAAAACCAGGGGGCATTCATGATCATTCGAAGAATTTTATTTTGCAGGCGGCAAATAATACTAATATTGGTCTTAGCAGCGGATCCCCAAACCAGACTAGCATATTTTATTGTAGGTCTCATGTAATTTTTATAAAGAAGGAGTTTAATGTCTATGGTGGTTGGAGAATTACGGCAAATTAAAGGATAGAGGATACGAATGAGATTATTGAATTTATCGCGAATGTGTGAAAGATAGGTGAGATTTTTATCCAGAATAGCCCCGAGATATTTAGCTTGTTTTGACCAGATAATATTCTCTCCGTAGATAGAGGTAGTTTAAGAAGGAATGTGTTTGTGTGAGAAAAAGACTGCTTCAGTTTTATTGACATTTAATTTGATTTTCCATTTAGTAAGCCAGCACTCAAGAAGATGAATG
This sequence comes from Caerostris extrusa, assembly GCA_021605095.1. NCBI lineage: Eukaryota > Metazoa > Arthropoda > Arachnida > Araneae > Araneidae > Caerostris > Caerostris extrusa. The sequence goes on along the minus strand of BPLR01008398.1, from coordinate 4,302 downwards.
TAATTTTGAAGGTACTTGACTAGAAAATTATTGTTGCGGTGCTGTGAAATGATGGCTGTGCCATCAGCATAAAAGCTAAGTATTGTGTTAGATGTGTTATGTTGTGTTAGATGGAATATCATTCACGAATAGTGTAAAGAGATGTGGAGCAAGGACAGAGCCTTGAGGATTCCAGCAGACATGAGTGTAAGGGAGGAATCGGAGTTATTAACACAGACTACGAAAAGAACGATAAGTGAGAAAGGAACTGATTAGTTGGATTAAATGAGGCGGATAGTCATAATATATGAGTTTAAAAATTATTCCCAAGCACTTGGAAGAAATAAATAAAAGTTAGTACCTAAGATTAAAAATTGCAATTGAATTCTATTTGGTGAAGTTCCTTTCCTGTGAAAATTGAGCATTAATTAAAACACCAGATAATTGTGATTAAAAAATCTGCAGCAATGCTGCTGAACTGCAAAAACTCATTAGATAATATTAAAGAAAGCATACAATTTATTAATAAAAATATCAGTTTTTTACTGCTTTAAATTTTTTTCTTTTTTTTATTTTAATAACTAGTTATTTGTCTGATAGTAGTGATCGATATTTATTTTCCCATATTTTTTCTATCGTATGTTTTTTAGCAGCAAACGTAACTTTCATGGAACTGAGTCAGTGAATCAACCCAGATCAACATCACTCTTTGCTGCATTATTAGTACAACAATATAAATAAAAGAAATGACTTATAATAAACCAAAAAATCAGAATGAAACCGTCAATTGAAACAAAACAATCCTGTTAGCTGTACGTCAAGTGGGTTAGGAATAAGGTCAGAAGTCGCACGGTGGTGAATACAGTGGTTGTGAATGATATGGGCGCTCGTACGTCCTCTTTATGAAAAAGTAACGAGGAATCAATGCAGTGAGCAGCTGGCGCGATCTCAGTAAGCCAGTAAACGATACCAACCCGAGATTCTGACGCGATCTTGAGGCCCAAATGGAGTGACCGATCCTTTTGAAATCTAAACCATCATCAGCAAAGTCTCAAATTGCAAATCCACTGTTTGCAGAGTCAAATCAAATCTTTAATTCTTGGAGCATGAGAGATTTGTCGGCTTAGATTTGACGATCTATGACATCTGACCAGAAAGCGCTTCTTCGTCTTCAACGCGCTCCTTCCCTTCCCTTGAACTGTTTGATATCACTCTTAAACATTCCTCTTTCCTTTCCGATACAGCAGAAAGTTGCCTTCCTGCAATTGGCACTCTAAGCCCACTCCCTAGGGAAACCACACCGTGCATTTGCGTACTGTATGCAGGAAAACCACGTTGGAAAAACTCCAACCAACCAAGTAGTCAGGCTAACTGTAGGTCACTATGCTCAACAACGCTGACGCACTCTGACGATCCCCTCGCTTCTTTTGGAAACAGAGTTTACAACAAAGTCGCCGTGGATTGAATTTCCACCCCAGACGCCTTCGCTGCGCAGCACGCCGCGCTACCTCGCAGAACCACGGGTCATTACACATTTTTCTTTTGGTGTAATTGAAAAAAAAATGCATTTATTAAGAATCATGAAGTTCTTCCATAGATTAATCGAATTTTTCAAAAAAAAAAAAAAAATCATTGGTAATAAGACTTTAAAAGTTCTCAAATTAAAACGTAATTTTTGAATTCATAATTCGTAGTCCTGAACTGAAGATAAACAGATTATCCATTTCCTTAAATGTCAACATCATTAAATTTATAAAATGCAGCACAATTTATACAAGATGATAAGCTTTCTTACATTTCACTTTCGCTTTGTAAAAAATCATATGGAATCAGAACTAATGTACATATATTATTTTCACAAATCAATTATGGTGCCATAGTGCATTAAACGAAATCATATATAATTATATTATTTATACTTCATATAAAAAATTTTCAACAATTATGTAAGAAATTTGTTACTTGTTCCAATAAAAACATTTTTTTTGTAGTTATATCACTGCTAATAAAACAGATTATATTGAAACTCTTCTTTTTTTTTTCGCCTTCTTATTTACATCGATTTTCAAATAGTTCATAATTGCTTTTATATTTCCAAGTATAAATAATTAATACTATTATATTTTCCTGTATTTTATTCATGATATTTTAATATTATTATATATTAGTAAAAACTAACATTTTGATTTGTCTTTTGTCCATTTTTCTCAAAAGGTAATCTCCTCAAGATTTTTTTTCTAAACATATGAAATCCCAAATGGTTAAGTAATTACAGATCAATTTTCAAACATTTAGTAAATATGTTAAATATTATTTTGGCTTGCTTTACTAAAACTTCAACAAATATTTCTTTATTAGAAATAAACTTTAACAATTTTAAAAACCTTAACTTAATGCCATTATTCTTAAATGCTATTATATAACTGTAGCAAACAATTGACAAAATTTTCGAAGGTGTAATCTAATAATATATATCATTTAAAACATTTTTATTAATATATCCAGCTTTTTTATATTTGAATTTTCGAAATTGCCTGCTTTGTCAACACTCAGTGGAGATAGGACAGCACGCAAAGATACATTCATTTCCTAAGACACTACTAAGTTGAATATAATAATGATGAGTAACTGATCGCGGAAGCAATCATCTGTTGGATTTAAAAATGAAGCAATAAAGTCTGAATATAAATGACATGAATAAAAAGTTTATTGTAAAAGCTCATTATTGCTTATGGGGAAAAGGTGTATATGTGGTAATTGGAATTATTTCTCAGTTTCATAAATAAGAAGAATAATATCTTCAAGAAATTAAAATGTAAAAAAAAAATGTTTTCATTGCTAACACTATGAACACGAAATGTTGTAATAATTAAAAGATTAACTTATTTCCAAACATTGTAATTTGTATAATAGTTTAAATTAAAACAAAGCCGAAAAGTAGCTAATTCTGTGCAGAGTTACAATGTAAAAAACCTGATGTTTTCATTTAGGGCCCTGTCAAGAAGAGTAGGGGCCTTGTAAGCAGCAATTATTTATTTACAACTTAATCCATTATCTAGAACTATTTTAGATTTAATTCACTTCAAATTTTTAAATTATTTGCTTTGCAATTACGTGGTTATATAATTCTGAAGTGTATTACTTATCTCAGAACCAATTTATTTTCTTTTGGATGCCTTTTGTAAACAAATTTTTCTTGCAAAAAAGGAAAATTGGGTCAATAGAAAAATTAAATTTAATCGGTTAAAAACCCAAAAATGTTGCATTAGTTTAAAGTCTCAACGATGGAAGCAGAATTTGAAACTTATTAGCCCAAAGCTGCATTGAAGAACACGAATGAACCGGAATTATTGCTTAATACATAAAAATCAACAGATCGCGCGATAAGAGATAGTGCTCTCATCATGATTCTGAAATTTAAACTAATGCTTCAGTTTTGGGGAAAAAGAGAAGATGATTACGTGCAAATCACTTAAAAAATAATCAGAACAAATGAAAATCAAGCTTAGTCTCCTTCAGGCAACGATTCTTTTTAGAACAAAATCGGAGGGAGAAATCAAAAGAAATCATTTTTAATTTAATGTAGTTAATTGCTTCAAAATAATGCAACTCAATTTACTTGTTTTATTACATGATTTTTTTTCATTTCCTTTTATATATCGATTTAAAACCAAATAATCTTTCGCGCAAAGTTTTAGCTGGCTCCAAGCTGTACATATATGCAAAAATGTACTTGAGATAATAAGGTGCAGAAAACAGCAGCTAAGTGTTGATCCAATCTTACTGGGCACAAAACTGATGAACTCGCCACTTCATCAACAAAACCCTATGACCGAAGCACATTAATCACAAAGCAAAGCCTGACTAACTAAACTTCATCTAAATTCTAATCGTCAAATTATTGTAGTCACCCAGAATCTCAACTTTAATAATACCAACGGAACTCTTCCTGATCCCCGGTAACTTAAAGTGATTTGAAAACGTCAGTAGACTCAAAAATAATGTTGAAATCGGAGCAACAAAGAACGAAAATAACATCATATCCCAAGATGATCAAAACTGTCAAATCTACGTCAAAAACAGCCAGAAGAAAACCAAAGGAAAGAAAAGAAATCCTACCAGCTACTAGTGTTAAAACCGAGCCTTTTCTTGCTGATTTCCAACTTCTACATCATAATTTTCTGATGCAGGGCCCTCGAGGGCCGAGGCTGGAAGTGCTCGGCACCAGGTTTCAGAGTCCCAGCGAAAGCCAGTGAGGTTTGTGTGTTCGGAATCCACCTTCAAACTGGTGTCCCGGTTTAATAGATCGTAGAGCGTTATGGG
>BPLR01008397.1:0-51482 GCA_021605095.1 Caerostris extrusa | reverse complement strand
TATTCGTAGGAATACATTTATCGGAAAATGAAGAATCTTGATAGTTTGTTGTAAATTTATGTTTACATCTTTAGTACATTATACAATATCGTAAATTTGAGAATTTTTTAAAAAGTTTCCACCTCTTCATTTAATTAACTTCTCAATGGATAAACTAAAAGGTAAGATGTACCAATTAAATTGATACAGTCTGGTCCAAGACCAAGATACAGATGTATCGATCGACTTCTCGGCATGCTAACATGCCAACTCCGTGCTAATGGCGTCACCGACTATGCGTGTCCATTTAAACTTTTCAAAAATTTAATAAATGTTTCAATAAATGGGCATATAACCAAGTACACCTGATATTTGTAACATTGTGGTGATAATCAAGGTATAATTTTATCTTAAATGGGATGGGAAGTATCTTTTCTTGAAGGTCATAATTTGTTGGATGTCGATTGTAATGATATCCGTAGATTTAAATTTCTAATTTTATTTTATAATAAAAAATTAATAGTAGTTAGGAACCCAAAGAAAGTAAGTTAAATTTGCAAATATTTTCGTGTAGATCATTGCAGTAAACATTATTCTCAACGGATCTGTTGACATCCATCTGTCAGAAATTATGAATCATCAATTGGAAATTTATTATTTTTATCCGGTTTTTCTTGTCTTAAGTATTTTTTCCAATCTCGATTATAAATTAAAATTTATATTGAAATACAATAATATTCAATTTTTTCAATGGTAATCATTTTTATCTCTAGTTTACTAAATTCTGTAGTGCATAACATCCACATAGATTGCTAATATGACTACTGTGCTAGTTTCAGTTATTATTTTTTGTATTTACATTTTAAATGTCTCTAGTTTAACAATCTAATCATTTATTTTTTTCGTTTTTTTTAGTGTTATTATGAAGACAGGTGAATAAACAACAAAAATTTGTGTGTTGTGATAGTATTTGGAATATTTTTGTTTAAATACTTTGGATTACACTTGACCGCTTGGAATCCCTGTTCTGGCTTGTGGTAAACTATGAAAATGGTTTTATCTCAGCGGCAAAGGGATGAGCTGTAAGTAAAGAAAAAAAAATTATGATTATGTTTTATTTTTTATTTCTTTTATAATCCACCCTCTTTCAATTTTAAAGAAATACCTCTACATTCAAAAAAGATATTTTTTGTACCTTCTAAAAAAGATTTAAAAACTATTTTATTTGTAATTTCTTGAGAAATATCTTAATATTTATGAATAATTAATACAAAGCTGAGTTATATAAATTTTTAAATTTCCAAAATCATTTGCTTATTGAATGTATTTTTATTTTATAATAATTATTTTAATGAAAAGTTTTTTAGATCATATTTAAATAATATTTTATTTGATTAATGTTTTTCTTCATCTTCATTGATGACAAAATTGTTTCTTTTTTTTTTTTTATAAATTAACTTTGAAAAAAAAAGAAGTAATAATAGGTTTTGTAACATTCAATCTTAAAGTGATTTTATTGTTACATAATTTAATTATGTATGGTTCAATGATATTTTGTAAAAAACATTTTTAAATCAATAATAAAAAATAAGTTCTGAGAGTGATTTAAATGTTTTAATGAGTGGTGAGATTTCTTGTGATTTTTTTTTTTTTTTTCAGGGCTTTGATTTCTCCATTATCTTGTTTATTTCAATATAATTTTATATCTATGTGGATTTTTATTTAAAAATTTTAAACACTCTTAAGCATCTTATTTTTTTCTTTACTACTTTAGTAATTAGTAATTGGAATATTTATTATATTTCTTTATTCGATTGACATAAACTTCTATCATAATTATAATTCTTATAGATTCTGAATTTTAGTTAAGTTTAAAATAAAATCTATATTTGATAAATTGTTTTTCATTGTAATTTAAATTTAAAGTATGTAATTAATTTAATGAATATTTTTAATACATTTTGTAAATGAAGTAAAATCTAAATTTATAGAAGAATAATGCTTTTAATTTTAATTGTACAAGATTATTTTCATAGATTTTCTAAATTATATTGTTGTCAATTAAATAAAATTTTATTCTTAAGGCATAAAATTAAAAATAATAAATTAAAATTTTTTTAAAATTAGGATAATTAAATGTCGAGAATATTATTTATTAAAGGCATGGGAAAATATATTTTGATTTTCTTTTTAACTAAAAAAAATTGTATTTTAAGCAATTTTTAGTAGGAACTTTATAAATGAAAAAAATAAAATGTTTTTTATTTTTGAAAGTTTACAATGTTATTATTTAAATAAAAAGCTTTTAAAATGTTAATTGTATTTATTGTCAAAAAATTCTTAAAATTATTTTAATTTAAAAGGTAAAAAAAGTTTTTTTTTTCTTCAAGGATGTTTGTCATATGTAAAAAAAATAAATAAATTAAACTTTTTATATAGCAATTTTAATTAAATCTTGGTAAATTTTATTTTATTAAATTAATAAAATTTTTCCTTTATATGATAATCTCCCCCTTTATTTGTATTTTTAGAAATTTTTCATTGTTAGTATTTTTAAGATTAACAGAAGGAAAAAAATTTGATTATAAAATTTTAAGTTGTTTGCTCTAAATGGTCGATAAACTAAAAAAAGTTGACTATTAAATGGTTATTAAAAGGTTTACTTTTATTGAATTTTTAGTAATGGATAAAAAATTTTTATACTTTGAAAATTTAAAATAAACACTTTTATTTTAGACACCTAATAAGAAAAATTGATAGTGAAATTGCAGTTTGAAAAAAAAAATTATTTTTGTTTTTCAGTATGTAATTTTACAATTATCAATTTTGTTAATTATCAGAATCATTGTTTATTATTATAAGAAAGAAATAAGAACTGGGTTTTGTAAAACAGAACTGGATTTTACCTATGCATTTTTGAATAATTAATTACTGAATTTTGATATGAAAAGTGGAGAAATTGTGTGATTAAAAATTAATTTACAAACATAGAAAAAGAAAATAGTAAGATTTATTTGCATTATAAATTAAATTGTTTTATGGTTAATTAATTATGAAATCAAATGGTCCATATTTTGTAAATTAAATATTTTATTATTAGTTAATTGATCTATATTATATTACTCGTATCATAATTAAAAATAACCCAATTTAATTTTTTTTAATTTAAAGATATAGCATTTTTTGTTTATCAGTTGTTTAAACATTGTAAGTATATAATTTTTTTAGACATTTATTTAAGTAAAATATCTCCTTCAAATTTAATATAGATACATTCAATTGTCTCCAAAGAATGAGACAAAGAGAGATAGAGTAAAAGCAAAAAAAAAAAATAAAAAATTAATATATATTAAAAAAATTAAATGTAATTTTTTTTATAAAAAAAAAATTGTTAAGATATATATGGATATATTATACATATGTGAACTATAATTTTAAAATGCTTAACAAAGAAAATAAATTGCAAGAATATAATTTGGACAATCAATAGAAATATTTCAGCTATGATATAAAATTTTCTTTCTTTAATGCAAAAGTTGTTAAGGCTAAATAACAATAATAAATAGTTTAAAGATGAAACTGCATGGAAGAGAGAAAATTAATTATGTATTATATAGGTATTTTTGTCATATTCTTATTTGCAATAGCAAAGTTAAAATTTATCCTAAATTTTCATCATTTGCAGTTCCCTTTACATTTTTCTTAAATTAATATTTTATGACAATTTTTTTTCATATATATGCATTGACTGAAAGATACTTGCATTTTAATTTATGATCTATCAATGCAATTTTATTAATACAAGAGTTAGAAGATAAATAAATTGTCTCTGTTAAACTTTTTTTTCAGATTTTTATTGTTTTTTGCATGTCTATGAATATAATAGTTCCTGTTGCATTCTTTTTTGGTCAAAAATATTATTAAATTAAACTAACAAAAATTTTAGTTTTTAAAATAATTTCAAAATGTTGTCTTGGAATTAGTATTAAATTTTTCAAAAACTTCTTTGTAAATAGGATAAAATTGAAAAATTTCCTATTACGTTTTTAAAAAATTTTTGTTTAATGCATCTGGCTCAGTTATTGCATATTGCATAACAATATCTCAGTTATACAGTGGGTGAGATTTGAAATGTTTTTTATTTTTATTTTATTTTATTTCAGGAGATATGTTCATTTTTGACTTATTAAACTTTTAAATTCCTTTATTCCATAAATAATTTCTTAAAAGCTAATAGTACAAAATGCCTTTCACCAACTTCTATCTATTTCATATATTATTTTTTCCTTTAGTAGTGGCTAAGTACATTTTTTTTTATTGCAGTCAAACCTGTTTTTATGAGGTTTTTTTTTTTTTTTTTTTGTGATATATAAAATAAATTCTATCAAATGCATATTATGAATAATTATTAATTAAAAAAAGGAATTTACAAAGAAAACAACAGATGCCTGTCAAACTGTCAAAACAGAGTGCAAATTAAAAAAAAAAAAAAATTAATTGATGGCCCATTTGATATCATCCCTTTACAAATATTATTAGATGCAAAATAGTGCTACATCTTGGGGTTCTGATTTGCATATTTTTTATGGAGTCTTTATTTACCACATAATTTTTTTTTTTTTTTTTTTAAATATGTTGCAAACAATATATTTTATAGCTACTTATGGTATTTCAAGATATTTTTTATGCGATTTCTTTTATGCAGTCCCCATCCCTTGCACAAAAAATAAGTTTGACTGTATATATATATTTGCCATTTATCTATTGTTTGTTGTTATTCTTATTTTATAGTTCATTTTAAAAATAAATTCAACGTTAAAAAAATACTCAAATTGATGAATATATCAGGATGAAATTTGTGGGGAAAAAAGGCAAAGTTGGTTGAAAGAAATATAAGGAATTATTTATTCACCAAAAAGTATGCACCCATATTTGTCTATACACTTTTGCCATTTAAATGGCAGGTTGTGTTCAGGCCAGTGATAAAAAAAACCCTGGCAGACAAGAGTCAATGAATTCCTAGAAGGCCTGCTTTATAGCAATGTCAAAAATGAATTTGTTCTCCTATTAAAAAGTTGTCAATGGAGAAGTGGTAGTCAGTATGGGATAGATCTGGTGAATATGGAGGATAATTAAGTTCCAACTACAATTCTTGTAGTTTTGCCAGTCATTTGTGCAGTGTGTGGTATAGCTTTATCATGCAATAACATAGGAGTTGATTTTGTTGACCAATCTACACTGTTTTTCTAAGTTTTTGCATCATTTCATCTATTTGGTTGCAGTATATTTTTCTTTGATGAGCCAGATTTCATGAAATCATATGGATCACACATGTTCTAGATCACCAAACACTCACCATCAGCTTTTTTGATGAATATCACACTTCAGATTTTTTTTGGGATTTATCCTTGTCCAATCACAGCAATGAACTTTTGCGATTGTCATATTGGATCCATTTCTGATCACAAGTGACAATTCGATTAAAATTTAGATTTTAATGAGGAAGCAACATCAAGCATTTTTGCTTCTATTTTTCATTCAGTTCATGTGGAACCCACTTATCCAACTTTTTTTCAAGCACTATGGATTTGAGTTAAATGTGGTAATATTGTTTGTTCACTAACTTTTGTTAATTTCAACAATAATTCTATAGGCTTTCTAAGATGGATCAGACTCGTTACCTTCTTTAGTTTGCCATTATTTATCTTTGATTTTGACGACCAAATAGTTCATTTTTAGAGGTCAAAGTTACCTGTACAAAATTTGGCAATCAATTTGATATTATCTGCTGTGTAGTAACTTTCAGAACCAAAAGACTACTAATTTTTCGAGCAGTCTGTGCAATGCCGTAGTTCTTCGTAAGAACTCATACTTTGTAATAGTGCGAATCTCAGATTGTTCCATTTTCAGCAAATTTAATATTTAAAAAAAAAGTTTTATATACATTTTAGAGCCTACAGGAGATTTCTTCTTTAAACAGGGAGCTATGTATATCTTTCCAGCAACAACAAATAATAATAAATAAAAAAAGATAAAACATTAAGCCAATGTCAAATAATAGTTGTTAAAGTTGGCAATATTATTATCTACAAATTTCATCTTTTTGCCAATCTGATATGCTGGAATTGTATTAGTGTACATATATGCCTATGTATAATTGAACTTTCAATGAGTAAAATATTAAAAAACACGAATAAAATATTTTGCATTCAAAAATTGTATTCAAGTACATACCATCTTAAGCTATCATTGATGAATTGGCATTCTAAGCTATGAATAATTAAATGTATTCATGGATTTTTCCCTAGTGTAGTAATATGAAATTTTGATTTAGGTACTAACATGTAAATTTGTAAATAATGAAAATTTTATTGTAATATTTTAGGATGTTGCTATAATAAATAAAATATATAGTTAATAATAAGTTAAAAAGTTAAATCTCAATCTTTTTTATGGTTGTCAAGTAATTTCTGAAAATAACTAAATTTATAAATATGCAAATAAAAAAATTAAGATTACTGCTTACGTATTTAAAAAAAATCATGTAAAAATTGGCCTTTGAATCAGAATTAATAGATCAGATATCCTTGAATAACATTTTTTTTTTTTTTTTTTTTTTTTTTTTTTAGAATTTAAAACATGAGTTTTGGCAGGGGGAAAAAAAATGTTTTTTTTTTTTTTTTTTTTTTGTAGCCTGAATTTTCTAAACACAGTTTAAAAGTGCTGCATATAATATCAAATGTTTAGAAATTTCCTTTTATATTTACTTTGATTTGTTCAATTAATTTTTAATAATTGTTTCTCATTAAAATATGTTTATTTTTTTAAGTAACACCAATACATTTTACCAACTTGTCAAAAAACAAATACAAATTTTTTACCTAGTTTCCTTTTAGTATGCAAATATCCTTTATCCCCCCCTTGTTGTGAACACATATACAACTTCTCGCCAAAAGTTATTCTTCTGTTCCTTCTCACATGATATACGGAATCACTTGGCTTTCAAGTGCAAATATCCAAGTCATGTGTTTTAAGTTTTATCCTTTATTGCAAAGTCTTAATTGCGCGATGAATCATTGTTTCTACTAAATGATTTTTTTTTTCCCCCTTTTCACCTGTACAGATTCTCCATGTGCCATGATTATCGACCTTCACTGGCTAAAGAATAGGATACTTTTTTTCCTTGTTAAAAGATCGGTGTTTCCGCGCGGTTTTTCAATGGCAATAATACAGCTGTAGCAATTACAATCATCGACGAATGTTACTCACCTTTCGCTTTATTTTAATTAAGTTGAGCTTCACACAGTCCATTGTGATCGACCGTTAACGAGCTGTTGACCCCTAGAATGGTAATGCTGGGTACACAGTTCTTCTGCAAGCTCTGTTGTTAATTTGTCTTTCCTAACAACTTTGTTTTTGTTATTGCTAGTTAGCAGGACTTCTTTAATTAGAATTATATCTCCAGTATTTTTTTTTTTTTTTCAGTTATTCATGAGTGTACACCGTCTTGGGAGAGTGATTGGTTTTGATGTTTTAATTTCTCTCTTTGTCATGGGATTGGCAATATAGTTCCGCTTATATTGTTAAGAACACACTGTCGCTTTTTTTTTTTTTTCAAATTTAGTTATTTATTTTTAGGAAATACAAAAATACCGTGTTATGTGTTGGTTGGTTATTCAGTTTTTATAATTTTATTTTTAAAGAAGATAGAAATAATCCGAATTTAATGTAATAAATTAAAACAAAAATTTCAAATATGTAATTTATTTTTTTTTTACTAATCTATTATTAAAACGAATTTTTACATGCGTAATCGTACGAATAATATTTTTTTTTCTGCAATAAATTGTTTGAATTTTCAACCTGAAATAAACTAAGAAAAAAAAATTTTTTTTTTAGGATGAAATTTTTTTGTTAGTATTGTTATTCTATATGAATTGATTTACAGTTTGAAACCATCGGTATTTTTTTTTTAAATTTATTTATTCTCGTAAAAGCAAACCAAATAAATATACAAGGTCAATTTTGAAAACTGAATTTTGAATTAAAAACAATTGTTAATTTTTAATAAACTATTTTTTTTTTATTGTAATTTAGCATTATATTTTTTCAAGTTTGCAGTACAAATGTTTCATACTTAATAAATTACTTTTTTTTTTTTGCTATTAAAGCATGGAAACACATGATTTGCAATACATTCTTTGTTAAGTAGTTGAGGTACTGTTGAGTTGTAGTATTTCCGTTTATGATATTACCTTCCCATTTAAAAGAGAGAGAAAAATGAAAATACAGCTTTTTAAAATATTCATGAATGTATAATAACACCTTCTATCATAGAAAAGAAGCTGTCATTTGATGATATATAAGTTTTATGATTTTTAAAAATATTTTTTTTTTTAACTTTTAAAAACATAAATAATTAATAAAGCTATAACTTAGATAAATTCATTGTATTTTTAGATTTTAAATTAACTATTATTTTTTAAAAAAACAGCGATAAAGTTTTGGAAAATATTTCAGTAGTTCACTTTTTATTTATTATCGCTTTATATTTTTATTTGCTTTTTCAATATTAAAGAATAAGAATATTAAAGTTTAGTCAGTGTTAAGCGACATTATCACGAATAGAAAAATAATTTAAATGTTTTTATCTTGAAAGAGCTAGTTCGTTTGCGTCGTATTGTATTGTATTGTATTGTATTGCTTTGTTTTCATGGCGGCATTTTATTGTGTTGAGTTCGCAGTTTTCAGAATGACCTTTTTAAGGAGGTTAACATCCTTCTATTAACTTGTTTGATAAACATTAATATTGGGAAGTTTACCATATTGTGCGAAGAAGAAATATTTTTTTTGTTGCTGTGAACTATCGATTTTCTAAAGGTTTGTTTTTCGGAGCTTATTTTTGATGAATGCTTTTAATCGGGTTGTATGCGTCGTCGTTATCAATGTATTTGTGAGACATAGAACAATGCTTTGTTGATATGATTACTTCCCTCTTCGTTTGCCTGATTATCCTAAACTCGATTCAGAAAATTCAGCAGCGTATTTTTTTTTTTTTAAGGTTATTTAATTAAATCATTCTTTTTTGTTGTTCTTTTGATAATGTTATTCTAATTTAATATTCACGATCTGATAATGAAATCCATCGGTTTGAAAATGAAATTTTGAAGATTTATGTTTTTGTAAACTACCTGTAATTTGTCTCCCGTTCACAAAACGGAACATCTGCTAATTTTAGATAATAATATTCCAGAAAACGGATATTTCTTTATAGTTTTTGTTTATTAGAATAAGAATGAATACATGAAAATATATAATTTTTTTATTCGTATATGTTTCTAACGCACGTATTTGCTTAAGTGTTCTTGGTGTTGATTTCGGATAAAAATGAAATTTTTGTTAAGATTTCTTAAAGCAGTGTTAATTATCAAAGAAAATCTTTAGAATTGTGACTTTAAGAAGTGTTTTTTTTTTCTCTGGTCCACAATTTAAGACGTTTACATCTTCAAAGAAAGCATTAGTGCCGAGCAGATATATATTTAATAATTATACGTGTAACTTAAATTATTGGGGTGAAAGTGTTTAATGAATACTCATGAAATACTTTTATATCTTGATTACAATGAACAAATTCCTTTTCAATCAATACGTCCCTTACGCTTTCAATTATTTCCTTTTATAGGTATTTTGGTTTAAATTCGAACATTTAATCATTTCAGAAGGGTTCTTTAAAGGACTTCTAAGCAGTGGACATAGTTCTTTAAAGGACCAAGTCCACTGCTCCAAATATTCTTTTTATTTTATAGAACTCAGCAATTGTAGTTTTCAGATACTCCTTGCTATAATCACTGCAGCTTCTTGAAAATTTTGGGCGAACTTGAGCAAACAAGCTTGTAGGAGGTTTCTAACCGATTTACATACATGTGGAACGTATTGCGCATACCCTCATGCCGTCATCGCCACAACAGTAGGAAAAAAAAAAAAAAAAAATGCTACCATGTTTGCTTTCTTTCTGAAAAAACGGACATTTGGAAGTCCTGAATCTATGCTTGGGGACAACAGGGACAGATTACTTAAACATGATACATATGGATCATATTATGTGTGACTTAAATATTTTTTTATTGAGTCAATCTGGTATCAATTACTTGTAATTTTTTTGTCTAAGAATTTTTGATAGTAATCAGCGGCATTTTATTTTTTAATTACAAATTTTTTTATTATTATTGTAATCCATTTGGTTATTGGGTACTGTTTATTAGAAATATGATCACAATGATTGTGATATATTTTTAAAAAAAATTGTTAATTTATGATTATAGAAAATTGTTACCGATAAAGTGCTTTATTCTAATAGGTCAAGTTTGGCGTTTTTTCCCTCTTAAATCAATCCCATGTAATTTTTTTTAATTAGCATTTTCTCTTTGCACAATTTAATAATAAAATTTCTTGTATGGTATTATAATTTTGAATGAAAATAAAGTCATTTGCATAACGCTTAATTTAACACATTGCGCTATATTATTGTGTCACTATAAACAATTAAATAATAGGTTAAATTAAGTTGTGGAATCTGAAATTGTAGCTCGATCTATGTTGAAGAAATAATGCATGAAGATATCTTTTTGTATCAATGTAAATTTGCGTGCGATATCGTTTGATTTAGATTAAAGTGAAATTTTTTTTTACAGATTATCAACATTTAAAAATTTATTTTAACTTGTATATTTCGTACATTAATATTTTCTGCAAATATCAGTTAAACAATTTTACGTCTAAAATATCGTCCGTCAATTCTATTGGATCACTTATTCTTTTGAAATTTTAAGATGCTTTCATAATCGAGATTTTTTTAAACCTCTTGACCAAAGCGTACCTTTTGTTCATTGTTTAGCCATCTGATCCTTCAGTTTATACATACTTATTGACATTTTTATCAAGCACGTTGATTTTAAACATTTTTCTAAACATATAAAACTCTTATTGATAGAACGACTTTATGGCCTAATTTATCTCCATCGGATTTGGTTTCTTTGTTTCAATACTAACGTTCCATTATCTGATATTTTTGTGAATATTTTTCTATTATTCCGAGAAGAGAAGTTGCGGTGCTATTTTAAAACTTTCCTTATGTGGAAGCAGTTGTTTCTTTTAATCCCATCTATTGTTTATGATTGGCATAATAACATTCAGGCTAAGAAAGATTTACATAGACATAACAATTTAAATTTTATGTTTTGATATGTAGCATTTGAATCCGTTGATATTTATTTTATTATAAACGGTGATAACGGTTAAATCATTACTTATAATAAAGCAAAAGCCGTTTTAAATGCTGTTTTTTTTTTTTTTTTTTTTTAATTTCTAGTTATGTGCTTATTTTCATTTGAAAATTTTATCTTATTACTATTGTTTTGACTTAATAATTTACTTCGTTTTAAAATTTTCTCTGTTAATTACAATAATCATTTGTGTTTTTTTGCAATGAATTGTATGGATTATAAAAAATCAGACTAAAAGTTAATTGGTTTTTTTTTATCAGTCATGATTAAAAATCAAGTAGTTGACTTTGCTTTTGTATCCGCTGATGTTAATTAAGAAATGCATTAATTAGTAATGCCTTTACCAATTTGAGTAACTTTACATACAACTTAAAAATTGTACTAAACTTCACACAAACGAAATATAAAATCGCTTTTTGAATTTGATGGTGTATATAAACACTAGGAGGATTTAATGAATTCTCAGATAAACATTTTTATGCTTCTTGAAGCACGTTTTTTATAAAGAGGAAAATGTTTAAGGGGAAAAAAAAAAAAAATAAATCTGGGACATATATATACTGACGATGTGGACATGCTCGAACTTGGTTGAACTAAACGGAGTTGGTTTTTTGCTCCGCTTAACTTGTGAGGAAGGGAGGGGGGAAATAATTGAAAGTTCTGCAACACCCACGTGAGAAAAGTCTCATAGCTCATGCGCGAAACCCTAAATGGGCTAAGCCATTCCAGAAACAGGTAAAGATAATTCATTATTCTTAGCACATAATAAGTGTTGTTGTTGTTCTTTATTTTCTCCCTTCACTTAACCCATTCACAGAACACATAGCTCAGAGTGTCTGGTTAAGTTGGTGGTACATGGCTTCCAATTCGTGTGTGGGTGGACCGGATTTCATGTCTTTCTCGTGGTTTGTCCACTTCCTCTATCATCAGAACTTGAACTTTTGGGTCTTCCTCTTCGTGTACCAGTCCAGATTACCTATCGGGGCGTGCATATGTGCTTTTGCCTTTTAACCTTGAATTGTGAGAAGATGATTATTGCATTTGTTCCTTTCTTGTCGGTGGGAAAAACAGTGGCGAACTTTGTGAACCAGGGATCTATTCTAAATTGCATTTGAAAATTAAGGCACAATTCATGTTGACAATGCAATATATTCAATTCAATTCACAATTCAATATATAAATAGCATTCAAAACTTCCGTAGATTTATTGATTTTTTTTTATCTTACCTTTTACATTTTGTAAGGATTCTAAATAAATTCCGAAATTGGTTGTAAGACTGAAGGTTTAAATGTGTAGAAAAAATTTACCTGATAGCATTTTTGCTGACTGGTAAATTCCAGGGTGGGCATAAAAATTGTATAAATTTTTTTTTGAGTATTAAATTGTTGTTCTTTGTATAAAATTTCTGTTTAGTTTAAATGATAATGAGGTCTTAACAACCTGCTAAAATTAAATTAATAATTAGTATAATTTAATTTGCTAAAACTGATAAATATTTCTCGTTTTATCTATTCACACTTGGAGTTATATTTACCATTCTTAAATGATGACGGAAATGTATTTTTGAATTTAAAAGCATTTTTTTTTAAAAATTAAATGTTATATAACATTTTTACTATAAAAACTATATCAGTATTTCTATGAACATTCTCTTACAAATAGATTGAAACAGCTCATTTTTTTTTTCTTCCCGATGTTAAATGAAAAGTTTTAATCTTTTCAGATATGATTAAAACGTTTATTATAACCTTTATCAAGATCGAAAAGAATCCATTGGCTTTGTAGGTTATGCCTTACGTTTATCATACTATTTTATACAGGGAAAAAAAAAAATCTTGCTTTTAAATAACAAGCTTACGTAGTTTTTATGAGAATCGTATATTTTATTATTGCCATTTTGATTTGTAAGTTATAATATTCGTTATGCTTTGTTGTACAGAAATAAGATTTACAAATAAAAATTGATGTATTGTTTTGATTTTTGGATTTCGTAATGCGGAAGTTACAAATTGAGAAGAAATTTGAAGTGTCTCATGGGAAAATTTAAAAATGTGTCACTTTCAGTTTTGCTTTGTCATAACATTGAGTTCCCTATTTTTATAATATTACGCGTAACAAACAGTAATTGGATTAATATTAATAAAGTTTCTAATAGTAAATTTCTTTACTATTTTTTTTAAAGACTTAATTTGTATGCAATGGAAAGAAAACAACTAATAAATACTATTTCTGTCTAGTGTAGAATCTTTCTTAGCATATTTAAAAAATATTTGTGATACTAGTAGTTATGATAATGATCGATTGGCATCTCTTCAAATAGGCATTTTTTATTTTTTTTTTTTAATGAAAGAAGTTTACTTCTATTTTTGTTATGTAATCAATATTCTTTGACATTGAAAAGAGAGGAAAATGGCGTTGAATAAAAATACACCCTTTATTACACGAGTTTGTTGCATTGTGTAAAAATTTGGATTTAAAATAAATTCAATTCTATAAAAAAGGAAATTTTAAAAGTTGTGCAGAAGTGCATTTTTCTTCATGCTATCTTCTTTAATTTCAGAAACTGAAAATATTATCATAAACAAAAACATTTTTGGTTATTCGTTCAAAAACTGTTAGAAAAATATATTTTTATCATAAAATATATAAAAACTTCAGAAAAAATCTCTACCATTTATTAAACATTTCTTGATTTATGTTGATAAATACAATTAATTCGTTAAAAATCAGCCGATATTGAAAATGTTATTATTTATAATTTTTTTTTAAAGATCAAAATGTCCCTTATTTTGAGAAATTAAAAACAATACTTATTATAAAAGATGCATCTTGTAGTTATGTTTTGGTCACTTTAACTTCAATGTAATAACCAATCTTTTATTATTAAAATCACTCATCCTTCTAAACAAAAACAAGTAATATAATTTTTTTTTTTTTTTTTTTTTAAAGTCAATTCTTACTTTTTTTCACTATATTGCAGAAAATCCTTTATAAATAATTTTCATTCATTTTTTTGAGTTTATCCAGCGCCATTTATTGGTAGATATATGCAACTTAAAAGTAACAAAAATTAATTAATCAAATTTAATGAATGAATTAATATTTGAAAAACTGTATTAACATCAGTGTCATCCACTACAAGTTCAAAAAAAAAAAAAAAAAATGTATTTGAACTTGAGTGGATGAATAACTGAATGAATAAATTTTATGAACGATTGAAAATTTGAACAATATATATATATATATATATATAGGAGAGTGTGAGCTAATGGAAGGAATTGAATTAAGTTGCATAGCTTAATTAGAGAGCTTTTTTTAAAGACACGAGTAAATAACCTCTTAATAGCCTTCTTTTTTGCTCTGCTATGCATCTACCTAGAACTCTCAATAATAATCTCCGTATCTGTTTCCCGAATCACTGCAAAGACTAAATGACTACTTTCTTCACGAGAAGCGCTCTTTCTCCTGAGAGACACTGGAATCGAATCGCTGTGGGCATAATTAATGTACCAGATTCTGGTGGATGTGCTCGAGTTCTGCAGATGAGTGGTGCAGAAAAAGGATGACTCATCCTGCTGGATGTAACGTGACGTCTGCATGGAGAGAGGTTTTAGTTGACGTGATGGAATTCGTCCCTATTATGACGTGTTTGCTCGCATTTTTGTTCTCTTGGTTGGCAGACCTTTTTTTTTTCTTTCAAAATTATCTTTTTGTTTACCTTTTTTCCCCTCTCACTCTTCTTTTTTGGTTACAAAAATAATTCCATAAAAAGAATGAATCAGTAAATAAGTAAAAGTAAATGAATAACAGTTCATTTTCTTGTTTTTTTATTTTGTTGTTGTTAAATGTTTAAATGTTTTTGTATGCAGTAGATGTGGTTATTTTTATGTGTGAAAGTCAAGAGGAAAAAGTTTTATTTATGCTAGTTTTTTTTTTTTTTTTTTATTAGAAATTAAAATAAATAAAACAAATTTAACTGTATTATATTTGCATTGGTGAAGTTCTATTTAAATAATTTTCTTCTAATTAGGCAGTTCAATATATAACAATTGTATTCGAGCACATATTAAGTTGCCTTAAAATTGATTTATTTATTTATTTTTTTTCCCCATCGTAAGAACAAAAACTGTAAAAATTTCTCTTCTTATAAATATTTAAATGGCATCTTTATTTTTATTTCAAAGTATATAAACTTGAAATTGAACTTCTAAATTTCCATTGAAATCACTATGATTGAAAGATTGAACTATTGATTTGTGTGTGTGTTGTAGATTTGAATTACAAGATCAAAAGAATTTGCATTTTGTTTAATAGTTACTGTTAGTCCTTTTTATGTGTAGTGTTGTAATTTGAAGTACGAGAGGATTCAGTTTTCATTTGTTACCGTGCACGATCCAATCTTGACATCATGAATGACGTAATTTGTATTGTAAACAGTGCTTCTCATATTGGTACAGAACGTAACTTTCGTGTATGAAAAAGTTCACATTTTATTTATTTTAGGAAAGCTGCTTTATATATACACACACCCACACACACACACACACACACACACACACACACACACATACATACACACACACACATATATATATATGCGTGTTTGTTAAACGATATTGTTTTGCTGCTTGTCAAAGAGAGTACATTTATTTTTTAATGTTTTTTCCCAATATAAATTGTTAATTTGTATTCCTATTTTATTCGAAATATTTGATTCTAATTTTTAAACTATATATAATTTTAAACCGATTAAAGATTTCGGAGATATTTTTTTTTTTATTAAATCCCCTGTAATAATATGATCAAATTATATTAGTTTTTAAATATTTTCGTGACAAATATTTATTGTTGATAAATATTTATTAATTATTTAGTTAATATCTTGACGATTTTCTGATGACAATGCCATATGGGAAATTTTTTTTTAATTAAGTGTCTGAGTTATTTAATTTTTAAACCCTGTATTCTAAAAAAAGTTTTTGAAAGCAAATTTTTCAGAAGTTTTTGAAAATCTCAACAATCTAAAGGGATAAAAGCATAGGATGAATTGGAATTATTTTTATAAAATTTCTGCTGGTTGATTTTTTGTAAGTTCCATTTTATAACAATTCCATACCAAAATAAATTAATAGAAATCAAATTTAAATTTTTCCTATTTGTTCAAAAAAAATTTATTTTCAGGATAAAAAATATATTTTAAATAAAGTAGTATTAAAAATAGCATATTTCAAAGGAGTTGTTTAAATTCTAAAATGTAGAATACTGTTATTTTTTAAAGTTTTATTTCTACTATTAAAATAATATAATGTTTATTGGAACTTAAAACTCTGTAAATAATTTCATTATCGTATGACATTTTTATTTTATTTTTATGAAGTTTGTTCTCTTTATTTTGCAAGTAACAAAATTTTATTAATGGGACATTACAGTAATTGTTTTCAACATTTTATTTATGAAGAAGGAAAAAAAATGAACAATTTCTTGCTTACTTGGTTTATTTTTCTAAGGCTTAGTAACTAAATGTCGTAACACATTCGTAATAAAGTCTTCACTGTAACCTTTTCCTTTTTTTTAATTATGTTACAAACATGTTCTGCCTTCACAGTTAGGTAGCTGGCCCCACAATTCAATGACACGGAACGTTGATCAACTGCTCTTCGTTCTTTTTATTTATTTATTCATTTTAATTCTTTGTTAGCAACATGGCGGTTCGTGAATATGCAGACAAATGTAATAACTCCGCCAAATCTATTCCGATTCTTGTCAAAACTCTGACCAGACCAGATTCTTTTTGTCTACTGTGCGTTCGAATTTTGTCTTCCTTTCCTTTGTGTGAAGAACTTAGTGTCATGTGAAACACCTTGCGTTCGAAATTTGTTTTGTATTTCCCCTCGAAATCATTCGGCTTTTCTATTGCCTAGAAATGCTAAAAGTTCGTAATTATAGATGATTGTTGTGCGGATGTTAGTTTATCTCGTCTTAGAATGCTTGTTTATTAAAGTTAATGAGATGAAAGAATTTAACGTAGTCGTACAATGTGGAATGAGTTTCTTGCATGTTTTAATTTTTCATCAATAATTGTGGATCGATTTGCCTTTTAATAGTTCAAGCGATTGATATAATTTTGTACGTTGTTTAATTAGAAATACTTGTTTAGTTATTTAATTTTTATTTTGAGATGGTTTATTTTAAATTTTTATTATACTTGTTTTGAGATTTAATTTTAATTTTTATTATACTAGTATATATATATATATATAAACTAATTATATATTATTAACTTTAATTATATTTTAATGCATATAAATTTCAGGACTTAATAAAAATCTATCTTACCATTGTTTTTCCTATCAATTTTATGCCTGTATAGGTAGTGTGTATGTATTTTTCTATGAGAATGAACTTTTCCATATTTTATTATATGCTTTTTGAGTATTATGTAAAATATACTTCTATATATAACCATTGAAGATTTAAATATGAATGCTTTTATTATTTAAAGTCAACCCATACAATTCTATCAATTCACTACAAGTATATATATAATATTAAACATATTAAAATATATTGCATCACATTTTTTTGGGGGATTTTTTTTATTTTATTGAATTATACGTATATATTTAATTGTATACAAATATTTAATAAAGATTTATTTCTATTTAAAATTACTAAAATAAAGGTAATAGATTTAAAAAAGCTGTTTGCCTCGCGTTCATTAAAAAATTTAAAAAGTTTCTCCCTCTCTCTCTCTCTGCGGTTTACAATGTGAAATAGAGTCTTTAGTTTCTTCATTACCTGCAAAATTTTTTCCCATTACGACACGACATTTGATGAATTGGATGGATATGACATTCACAGTCTTAGTTGTCCTTGGCACAAAGTCTGCTTTTGTAGGACAGGGTTGTTCGGATCGATGTATTGCACTTGGGATTGCGTCCTTGATTGCCGGGATTCCACCTGAAATGTTCTGAAAACTGTTTTTCCCTTTTTTCTTTCCCCTTGGCGCGAAAATATACTATATCGTGTTTATCTCAATTTGGAATGAGGAATTGAATCAGTCATTCGCTTTCTGTTCTTAAAAATTAGTCATGCACAGGGAATGTTCTTGGGAAGTATTAACCTTTTAGAACGAATTTGATATAAGTGAGATAGTGGAAGAAAAGAATTTTGTTTTCATTTCAGCTTATTTATTTTTTTCCTTTTTTCTGACATGACTCAAATTTAAATTTCTTACAAGAATATTTTCATGTTTTTTCAGCAGCTTTTGTAGATGAATACATGCTTTTAAATGGATTTAAGACTATTTTTAGTTTTATAATCCGTTATCTATATAGTTAATTTTTAAATCGAAAACGTCGAGACAATTCTAAAAGGTTTGGCTGGTGATTTTTCTATTTGATTTATCTAAAAAATAGAGAATAAAAATTATCCTTTTTTTTTATATCTAAATTTATTACATTTTTATTTCATTTATTTATACTTTTAAGACAAATAAAAAAAAAAAAAAGGATGCTATAAGAATGAGTTGTCTGATTATGACGAAATTTCTTACGCAATTAGCTTTCGATCCAAATGATTAAATTTTGGCGGTCAATGAATGAATGAATGATAGAGCTCCAGAGTATCCGCATGTCGTGTAAAAGAGGAGAAATTCAAATTGTAGACCATAACTTCTACTTTGATTATACCTACTGCCAATGCCACGCATTCAGATTCGCATACAATATGAACATATACCACCATTTGAGGGGCAACGTGCACCTGAGACAAATGATAATTTGATTGCTGGAATCGACATCGTTGACCGAAGTAAAATCGTTTTTAGCCATGATGTTCTCTTCGAACGAATTCCCCAATGATCAACGAAAAGGTTTCTGAAGCTATCCAAGGACAACAGCGGGGATTTTAACCCGATTGTCGTCTATATCATTTCAATGATAGCTCTAGCCGTACTCTTTTGGTTGTCATTTTTACACAACGACAGTATTCTGCACATCATTGTGTTGCTTTTGCCCTTCAAGGCACCACCAGCTTACATTTTAATGGGATAATGCCCGGCTGCACAAGGCAATAATTTCTATAGATTATCTTCATGTTTGTCAAAGACTTTGGCTTGCTCCAGATATCATTTCAATATAGAGTGTTTGGGTCTGATGAGTTGGTGCCTCCCACTGCTTTTTACCAAACTAAAAGCGGGATTCTCGCTGACCACTTGAGGATTCAACAAAACAACATAAATAACGAGAAAAACTTGTTCGATTGAAGTCTTCTTTCTTTCCGGCATCCTGCAAAAATCTGGCGACGAAATATATGGTGAAATGCAAATTGAAAACTACCGTTGGAATGAAAAACGGTAAGAATACCGTTGAACGTAGAATAAGCATCCGATATATTCGGTTGGAATCTTTACTTTTTTTCAACTATTGGAGAGAGTTTGACCAGAAATCTCATGGAAGTACATACACTAGCTGTATGAATCAATGCCGAGCGGGTTAACAACTTGTATGATGATCTTGATGGTGTACTATATGTGTAGCTGTGTAACTTGACTGGTGTACTATATGTGTAGCTGTTAACTTGATTGGTGTACTATATGTGTAGTTGTCTGTCCTAAATTAAATATTCAATATTTACATTTTAGTCGTTTCTTTTTCTATACATATACAATGGAGGATTGTTTTCCGAAAACTTAAGGCTAACCAATACGAAATGTAAACTCCTCTATATCTGAAACAAATAATTTAAAAAGCTTCATATGGTTTCTGTTGGCAAATGATGGAACACAATATGTTAAGTGGCTTGTATGCAGATTTTTTACAAAGCAAACGATTTTGACTCAAAGGCACCGATTGAAACACCCGCTCAGATTTCGTGAAGTCTTTAACAAATTTTACATTGCAGCTTTGTTGTGAGAGGGCGAGGGTTCATCTTGCATTCTAAAGTTTTTGACATTTTTAGTTGTACCTACAATAACCCTTGTCATTGTATATGTCAACCATTTTTCGTCCTACTTGATAACTCCATGATGCTCCCGCTTCCTTTTAGAATGTTTTAATATAGAAACACTGCAGATTAATTATTGATGAAATTTGTAATTTCATTATCTGCCATAATAACATCTGTAAATATTTAATTTTTTTTTTTTTTTTTTTTGCACTGAAATCAATTGTAGCCTTTGTATTTATTTAACTACGGTTTTAAATTGTGATTGTTTATGTCATAATACTATACATTTTAAGATTCTATTTGAATTAGCATACACTTCTTGTTTAAAATTTAAAAGAAAAAAATATTCTTTGCATAATTTATCTTTACCCATAAAACTCTTTTTCTGCGCTGTTTAAACAATTTTTTAAAAAATGGTCAAAACGTATTTTACGTCTTTTCAGAATCTGAATTTTAAATTTTCATAAACATTTAAATTATTCCTTTTCTGCCCTTTTTAAAACCGCTTCTTCTCTGTGAGTAATTATTACTTTGACTGGACTTCGATCACGCAGACATTGATGGGACGTACCCGATCGATGGATAATCGGAGGTCGTACTCGTCATTATCGGTCGTAGATAGACAGAAAGCTTTTTTTTTTTTTTTTTTTAATATCTTTGGTTGACACAGCAATGCATCACTACATTAATAACAAAAAGTCCTCTGCGATGCACGGAAAAAGCTTTCTAAAATTACCCTACCCTCTTGTAGTTATTTTTATTATTTTGAGTGCTTGCTGTAATTTGGTATATGTTTTTATGAAATGGACTCCTGCTTTTATGCACATACATATAGGCTTATCAAAAACAAGTCATATAAAAATAAATGTTTTTAAAGTCAATTCCTACTTTTTTTCTCTCTATTGCAGAAAATCCTTTATAAATAATTTTCATTCATTTTTTTAAGTTTATCTGGCGCCATCTATTGGTAGATATATACAACTTAAATCTGAAAAAAAAAACTAAAATTAATTAATTAAAGTTAATTACTGAATTAATATTTTAAAAAACTGTATTAATATCAAGTATCATTCACTACAAGTTAAAAATATATTTGAACTTGAGTGGATGAATAAAAAGTATTTTATGAACGATTGAAAATTTGAAATAAGATATATATAGAGAGTGTGAGCTAATAGAAGGAATTGAAGAAACAGCTTAGATTACGAATCTCTATGTATCATTTACCCAGAAAGCTTAGATCGTAAGAGGAGATTGATTGTTTTTTAAAAGGTTGTGAAAACCTTTAATATTTTCCTTAAATTATTTGCATTGTTTTATAAGCCACATATTGAATAGTTCTATTTTAGTTGATAGTTTTTCATTGTCTTGCAACAAGTTTTTAAATAAATAATTATTAATTTTTATTATATTATTACTCGTTATAATATGTTTAAGCAGAAAGAAATATTTTAATTACTAAATGCTTAATTCTCCTAATTGCATTCCGTCCTATTATTACCATGAAATTTTGGGTAGCGGAGTTTTTTGTTTCTTTGATCACTTTTTTCGACTCGTTTATTATTTTTTTTCGTTTCCAGACCACGTTTGTTATTTTTTTAAATTTTTTTCAAGAGGTATTCTTATTAAAATTTTTTGAGTTTTCTTGTTATTCCAAAGTGGAAGTGAGATTTTTCAAGAAAATTCTACTTTTGAAGTTCTATAGTTTATTTTTTTAAAATTATCCAATATGCGTTTCGTTCTTATATTAATGAATCGCACTATCAATGTTTGAGATTTAGATGTTGCCACCTATTGCAAAATATTACAACTAAAAAATTTGCTGAACTCATCCACATGATTCATTTGTTAAAATGTCAAATATTTGATTTTAAGACCAACTTAATTTTACGCATACATTCCTTTTGATATTCAGCAAACGTTGATATCAATCTTCTATCATCTACTATTCGAGTAATTTTCATTACGGTTGATTTCTTTTGGTGTTGGAAGATCCATGATTTGTCATTGAACACAGTGTTACCGTTATATCCTCATAATAAGATCAACAGGATAAGATTGGGGCTTTGAGGAAGCCATAGAGTAGTGCGTTTCTCTTTCTATCCAGCCATTAAAAACTTTTCAGAGCAGATACAGTAAAATGTATTAGCGCTTTACTCTTATTGTAAAAGAATGTTCTTTTAACCTTTCAAGTTGTAGAACACTGAGATAAATTATCCAGTATTGATGTTTTTTACTAAAATAGAGAGGACCAACTTTATCATAGAGAACTTATATTACGCATTCACTTTGAGTAACGTTTTTATGCTACATTTTAACGATTAAAAGTCACAAACGAATGTATGTAATTCTACATTACTGCTATTCGTTTCTGATTATCGGCAAGGATACAATGTAATGCCCTAGTCTGGACTCATTCATGTTTGACATCGGCCATCATACACTCGGCTTGGCTTTTCAATGTACCATTACTTGCTGTAGAAGGGATAAAAACAACTGAATAATTATGTCTATAAATCAAATTAAAACAATGCAGGTGAAATGAATCACTTATGTTACATACTAATCATTAAAATTTAGAAACAGAGTTCAGAGTTCTCAAATAAATATGCTGAAAAGTAATTAGAATGCTGTAATTCCGCAGAAAATCTAGAAGTATACTTAACAGAAAAAAAATACAAAACAGGATAAGAATTTTTTTTTTTTTTTTTTTTTTTTTCCAATGCTAAAATTTCTGTATTCCATTCTTACTCACAAATGACAAGGAGCTAAATGCTCTGGTTGAATAACAACATTAAAACAGTTGTTAAAGTGTTATGTAGAAAATTCTGCGCTTAGAAAACGCAATAATTTGTCTCGATGAAATCTCAAGTGCCGAAATGTTTTTGCTTTTCTTGATATGTGTCAGCAAGTTTATTTTAATTCCGCTGGTTGTCTCGATTTAGCGCGAGTTTTGAATCAAGGTCAAAAAGTAAAGAGGTCATCCACACCTACTGCAATAATTGATCTAATCGATTTCGAGGATGACGGGCAATAGTGCCCCAACAATGTTCTTTCTAAAAATGAATGAAATTATCGAAATTTAAAAATATGTACTTCTTTTTAACCTATATATATATATAGTTATTTAAAAAAATATAGTTATTTTAGTTTTAATGAAGACAATCTTCCACTAGCACTTCAATACCGCCAGCTTATTTATTTTCGTGATAAAATTCGATAGATAACGGTTTACAGACAAGGAAATTCGAGGGCTTCTTCATTGTTATGAAAATGTTTCCAACAATAGCGTGCGTATGTGAAAATAAACACAAATACGTAGGATGTTAGTTACATTTTTAATACTAAATTTATCGAATAAAATGAAAATGCGCAGTTACAAAAGATTTCAACCCTTGATAATTGTATTGGTATATTGATTCTGCATTTAATTTTGCAAGCATGTTTAAAATGCCCTTCCCTTTCCTTAGCAGCCTTATGGCCAATTAGCCAGCGCTCTGGCCTTTGAAACCCATGGGCTTCAACTTTGAATCCTGTCGGTGGCATGGATGTTTGTTGATGGTTCGGAATCCACGTTAAACTATAGGTCTCTGTCTAATCAGCCCAAAGTGTGCATAAAATGATCTTAAAGGGCAAACTAAACTAAAATTAAAAAACCTCTCCTTTCCTAGCAAAATATAATTTTTTTCTTGTGTCCCTTAATTGAAACGAAAGCTAAAAGTATTTTACTATTCACTTCAAACTAGATTATTATAATCATTTGCGTAACACGACATTTACAATTCTAGGTTTCATAAACGATTTATACTATCTTTCTCACAGAATATATATATATATATAATATAATGTATTTATGTATAAAAATATGTATTTAAATGCAGGCACTATCATGTGTGTATTGACCTGTTTAAACCCTAACTGAAGTTGACTCATAACTACTTTGAAAGGTTAAATTTTAAGAAGTACCTCATTTTGACTTATTGAGACCAAATAAAAATCATAAAATGTTTTCCTTATATATTATAAATGTGGGCTAATTAAAAGCTCTTTTTACCTAAAACCACCATTAAAGTGGTCGATGTAGCATTGTGAGGGTCTATGTAAAAGTATAAGATATCATTATGCGATTCATATTCTATTTGGTTAACTTAGATGATCGCCATCCTTAAAAATGGAGCAAGATCGTGAAAACTATTTCGGAAGGCCAGTCAAGTAGGCCAAAATAACGTAATCGCCAATAAACAGGAAGATTGTATTATTGCCATCTAAATATATTATTTATCATTCCTATAATATTAAGAATGTTAACAAAAACATAATCTTTTACCATTAAGCCAACGTGATAATATATACCACATTAAAAAAAAAAAATAATAAGGTTTTTTTTTTTTCCTTAATTTTACTCAACAGTAAATTTGAGGATATCAATGAAAAACAAAAAAAAAAATTTTGAAGGCTCAATGGTTAAGGTAGTTTGGCACTTGTTAAGAAATAAAACCTGTTAACATTCTAGAAATTGATTCCCCGTCCCCTTCCTGTATAGTTTGCTATTAAAATCAATAAATTAGGAATCTATGTAAGGTTTGAGATATCAATTCCACGGGCATTAGTATTGGATGAAGGAAAATGCGTATTAAATTATCAAAGTATTCATTTGTAGTAAATGTTGACACTGAAAATAAAATAAAATAATAAAAATTAAACTACACGTTTTTCTCCATATTCCCCTTACTTGTAAACAAAATTCTGCCGTTGAAACGGAGAATTTGAAGATATTCCACGTTTTATTAAGAAACAATTCATTTTATATATCTGTGATATTTGATAAACAATAGTGTTAAATTGTTTTTTTCCCCGTATTAACTCAAGAACTGTTTTTCTTTATATACAGCTGTGAAACGATGACAAGTAATAAATTGAGTTATTGATAGATACCTCTTCGTTGTTTATCTTGGACTTTCAGTTGTAGTGCAGTACCTATGCATCATTTTATAGACAAAATGTTGTTCACTCACACAAAAAAACCTGTCCCATTACTATGTTTAATCATTTCACGCTGGAGAAAGAATGTAAGAAATGCTTTTTTGTTTACAATATCACTTGCTCTTAGAAATAGATATTTATGAATGTATGAAACACAAAAGTATTGTGAAGTAGGTAGCAATAAAAATAAAGACTTCTAGATGCTACAAACATTCGGCGGCGTCTTATAAACACATCAGATTTTTTCTAGTAAATATTGCACTTATTCGTTCGTATTCAAAAATATTAATATTTTTATTTTGAAAAGAATTGGTATGTCTTATCCGACAGAATTAATTAAGAGCAAAGAAATTCTCAAATGTATAATATTTGGGAACTTCACCAGACTATATACTACTATTGTTAAATTCTTCCTGGATTCTCAATTACCCTTCGATAACAGATGTTACTTAACAAACCTCTTATTCTGCGTTTATAGAATAGATATGTTCCCGAAGAATAGGTATAAAACAAGTAATATAAAAAAAAAATTAAAGTCAGTTCCTACTTTTTTTCACTCAATTGCAGAAAAATCCTTTATAAATAACTTTCATTTATTTTATTTTTTATCTGGCGCCGTCTATTGGTAGCTATATGCAACTTAAATCTAAAAAAACTAAAAGCAATTAATTAAATTTAATTAATAAATTAATATTTGAAAAACCAAGCACTACAAGTTCAAAAAAAAATGTATTTGAACTCGAGTGGATAAATAAAAAGTATTTTATGGACGATTGAAAATTTGAACAAGATATATATAGGGAAAAAGTGAGCTAATAGAAGGAATTGAAAAATATGTTACATCTATGAAAAATAGAAGATTGGTTCCAGTCCTAAGAAAGCCACAGAAATAATGCAATAAACCACGAGTTTTCATGTTGGATCTTGAAACATTTTATTTCATAAAGATTGCACATGGATGATGCAAAATAAATCATCATTTGGGGTGGGAGGGGGGGGGGGAGAAAAAAACATGCCAGTAATTTATGAACACAAAATTCGGTAGTATTAGAATGACGGGATCTTTGTTTTTAATACATTCTGGCCAAATAGCTTTCCGACATTGATGGTCTTAATTCAATTTGATTGATACAATCCATAATGGAAAAAAATTTCTTCCACGCATCAATGACAGTTAGTGTTTCATCATCGTTCAATTTGTCCAAAACGGATTGAAATGTTCCCTTTACGTAATGTGTTTTAAATGTCGCAATTATACCTTGATCTAACGGTTGTATCAAGGATGTAGTATTAGGCGACCGAAAACAAAATTGTGCTTTTGGATGTTCTAATACTGGATGGTCGTGTGCATTTTCTGTATTCAAAACATCTTTAAATTCTAGAATACCTGACTAAAATGCTTTCCTACAGACGTCACACCTTGGCGATCTAAAATATGAATTTTAATATCCAAAGACCTCCATCCTGTTCGCCTTTGTTATAGATGAATTATATGACATAATGTAATGACTACCTAAAATGTTTCAGTTGCTTATAAATCTTTCTTTTATTAAATATATCAAACGGTTATACCAAACTCAAAATGCAAAGAAAGCAGGCAGTTATAAAAATTCTTCCAAAATTATAAAAATTAA
Source organism: Caerostris extrusa (assembly GCA_021605095.1). NCBI lineage: Eukaryota > Metazoa > Arthropoda > Arachnida > Araneae > Araneidae > Caerostris > Caerostris extrusa. Next base: position 24,654 of record BPLR01008397.1, on the reverse strand, counting down.
AGGATCATATTGGCGACCGAAAACAAAATTGTGCTATTGGATGTTTCTAATACTGGATGGTCGCGGAATTCCCACAAATGGAAATCCAAAGACCTCCATCCTGATCATAGATGAATTATATGACATTGTTTCCATATCTTTGTTTTTATTAAATCGCAGTTATAAAAATTAAAAAGTAAATATCGCAAAAAAATTTTCTTTTCTTTAGAATTTGGATCGATCGTTTTAAATACAAAGATGTAATATTTTTTTTGTAATTTTCAAAAGTTTATATCTTTTTTTTTTTTGAAGTAATTTTCAATAAATTATTAAATTAATATTTGTATTCAAAAATTATTAGCTTATTGTATATTAACTAAAGATTAATAAATTATCATAGCATAAATAATACTTCATTGCATCAAAGTATGTACATATTATAATGATTTTTGGCTTTATTGTGCTACTAACTACATATTAAAATATAAAACATTGAATCGATTTTATGTAACTTAAATATTTATGCCAATTTTTAGTATTTAACTGCATGTTCTGTCATAGTCATCCAAGAAAAAAATTTCAAACCAGTTAATCTGCATTGAAAATATATATATATATATATATATATATATATAAATAAAAGAAAAATATTGTTTTTATTTATTTAAAAAATATAAAGAAAAAAAAAAAAACCTTATTAAAAAAAAAAAAAAAAAAAAATTGTGTGTGTAATAATAAAGTATTAACTTTTTCTTCTAAAAAAACATTCTAAAAGATAAGCATGTGAAGAAATAAGTTGTGAAATAATTCATATTTTAATCAGTATTAAACTTTCCTCTTCATACGATAAAAAACAGACAAAGAATAGTTTCGATACAAAATACAAAATTGAATGTTTGATTTGTTAAAAATGTAAATGATTGTTTTTTGGTATTTCATTCGTACTGTTGTTAACGTTTAAATAAGCCTTGTTTTAATTTTAAGGCACGATACGTTTTAGTTTCACTGTAGTGTATCATTAGTTTTAGTTTAAATATTAGTTACTCGAATATGGCAGCATTCGATTTGCGTTGAATGATCGATTTTTATGTCAGTTTGGTATTTAGGTCACATCTTGCAGTGGGAGGCATATATTCCATTATACAATAAAGTTTTTTAATGCTGCAGTTTATTTCTGAGTGAAGAATGTTTTGATTGCTATTTGTTGGCGTTAACTCGAGCGAAATCAACTAATTTCTGTATTTTTCAACTCTGATGTTCTGTTAACTGTTGCTAGGTTACTCGGCTTATAACGCCGTACTCTTGTGTTTGTGGAAACGCCTATGTGTGGTGGAGCATCGCTAATTACTACGCCCTTTTTTTTTTTATTTTATTATTATTCACAGCATCGTTCTTGGTTAAAAATCATTTGGAAGAACTACATTGCCTTTTATAAACAATAGAATAGATAATTTTTTGTATTTTTATTTCTCAGCATTCTTTTTTTTTTTTTTTTTTTAATTGTTATTTGCTTTTAATTGCTAAAATCATTTGTGTTACATAATTGAAAAAAAAAATTATTATTGTTCTTTAAACATTGTAATCAATTGTTATAAAAGCATTCATCAAGTTATGCGTTGTGATGTAGTTTCCTCATCTTTTTTTTTTTTTTTTTAATTCCATTTTATTCTTTTATAAACATTATTTATCTTCACGAACATAACCTTTGCATATATTTTTTATTTGTAATAGTACTGATAATTTAAGTGTCTTCGTTTATTTTATATCCTTTACCTAGGTACATTTTTTTTTTTTTTTTTTTTTTTTTTTTTTTTGTCGAGACATGCATTTTCTCAATCCCTTTGTATTATGTCCTCTAATACTTTGGTATATAAAATAGATTTGGCACATAAGGATATTATTCTGTAATTTGCTTGTGTGTGTGTGTGTGTTTTTTTTAATTTGCACTTATAATGCGTCGTTATTCATTTGTGCAATCAATTTGTTTTCTCTCTTTTTTTTTTTTTTTACTATTTATTAATTTATAGTATTTACAAGGGATAGAATTTATATGAAACTCGTGACATTTATACAAATTATTTGATAAAGTTATAAAATCAGATAATAAAAATTTAACAGTTAACAAAAAACTAACAGCTTTAGCATGAATATATTTATTTTATTTACATTTTTAATTCCTTAAAATAAATCTATTAAGGCAATAACTAATACAATATGAAAGAATGAATCTTACTTGCAAAACTTTTTGGATAAGAGCAATCAAGTCCATTAAAAAAAAAAAATTAAATTGCTTTTTAAAAATTTTTAGTACTAGATTAAAATAGAATAACGGCGAATTTTAAGAACACCCTTTGAATTGTTTTGATATAGATTCGAAGTACTTCTTAATAAATTCTATGACTATTTTTCATTTTTCTTGTATTAAAGATTTAACTGCTGCTTTGAAGAAGTGTTATATTTTCGAATAATATTTTTAAATTAAAAACTAAATATATTCTATTTAGTTCGAATTTGGTGACTGAGAAGGCGTTTCAATGGCTTCTTTACAGTTGTAAAGTAATCGCAATCGAACTTTGATAGAATTTGAATCCCATTCTACAAAACAGAAATTTTTAGTTAAGAATTTAAAATTTTTGTTGAAGATATCGATGTACTATTTTATTCCATGATGTCATCAAAAATTCGAATTTTCTGACTCAGCTAATGATATGCACTCTACATCACAACTTTTCCCCACACCTTATTTGATGGTTGGAAGTATAAGTTTTTGTTTTGAAATTCTTTCGATTGTTTCCGATCATTATGTGCCCACTAGCCATAAATGTATTAAATTGTTTTGTTTTTTTTTCAGTTAATGCAACACTGTTCCAATATTCTAAATATTTTTTCTGTCTTTTGACAATGGAAATTCGAAAATTTTCATTCTCATTTCATATTGCTAAATGAAATAAGTATAGTAAATGGTGGCTTATAATCTTTTAATTTCCACACCTTTATTTTTCGTACATTCATTCGTTTCATTTCATGAAAGTTTTGTTTTTTTCCTTTTTTTTTGTATCTTGATGTACTTATTATTTATATGAGACTCTTTAAACGTTTTTTAAGAGGAAAAAGTTAAACCTCTTAAACTGAACCATTAATAGCATAACATTTTCCTCTTACATGCAAATTAATTAATTTGCGAATTTTTAACGAAAGTATGCCTCATTCTGATATAAATACGGTGATATTCTCTAAATTTATATATTAATGCCATATAAAAATTGAATATTCTAAACAGATGATTTTATGAAACTTTGTAATTATGACATATTTTTATTGATTCAGTAAAAAATTTGATTCCGGTAGAAAAAAATTATGTGGCATTTAAGTTTAAAAATATTCTTTTTTTTTTGAGAGTAGGGGGGATTTTAAATGAGGAATCACATGTATGCGAAACTTTTATGATGCTTCTGTACATGGATTTTTGTAATCTTTTTTCCTTTGATAATAAAATTTTTTTTTTATTTTTAAACTATGTTCGAAACTCATTATACTGTGAATATAAATTCTATATTTTTATTCGTGAAATGAATATATCATTTTTTTTTTTTCATTTGATAAAGATAAAAACTATTTTTTAAATATGGAAGAAATATAAAAGTCGTAATCAGTATACTCTGTGCATATGTTTTTCACTGAAATATGCTTTATTCTCATTATATTACGGCAGTATACCCAATCCATATATAATGATAATCTAAAATAATCCATTTTGATTAATGTTTTGCAAAGTTTTTGTTTAAAGATGTTTTTTAGCAGAGATACAGTAAATATATTCATTTTTAAACTTTTTTAGAATGTTTAATCGACACATATTATTAATTTAGAAATGTAAAAAAAAAAAAAAAATTTTAAGTAAATATTAAGCATCTTGTGGTTTGCCTCCTGAAATCCAGTTTAGAAAGACAAACTCTTTATATTGAATTTATATTAGAAACAAAAAACATTTAATTCATCCCTTAAAAAGAGCTATATTTATTAAGAAATCCACTTCTACCTTTGAAATTATGAGATTCTTTCTATAATTGCAAACTCGTTTCAAAGAATGTGTTTATAATGGAAATGAACGACGAATTTTCTTTGAAAACTTTGCATTACCCGAAAAGATGTTGCCATCTTTGTAAAATTTTTTATACGGTATATTTTTAAGTCGGTATTTTTATAATCCAAGTAAAAGAAGCCAAAGAAGAATAAAAACTTATAGATTGATATATTCTGTAGGAAAATATTCTAATGAAGAGTAAAAGCATAATTAAATTAATTTAAAATTTAAAAATAACAGTGTAAAATATGTCAAACGATTAAATATTTGAATCAATTAATCATCAACACTTCAGAAAAAATCAACCAAAATCTGCGCGTCGGTATCGTTAAAAGAGGCCGGCAATTCTAAAATTATAATGTTTAATAATTAATTAAAAAATTAACGAGCGTATGAGATGTAACAGTAATATTGCTTCAATGATTTTAATACTTGAAAATATACATGTAGCATTAAATATTTAACCGTATTTTTTTTTTTTTTTTTTTTACAACAGTTTAATCTGTCATAGGCTTTTTTAATTGAAGTTTTGAAATTTTTGCAATTTTTCTGTCCAGTATTTGATTTAAAATACTTCTCGACATGTCTGTTGTCTGTTACCATTATCTTGACCAACTTTCTAAATAAATGTAGGCCTTTTTTAAAACCGCCTTTTCTTCGTAAACTATATTTATTGGAACTAGTTTAATTTATTTCAAGAAATTTTTTATTATTTATCTAATGTTATATAACTGTAAAATGAACTAAAGTAAAAACCGCATTTTTTTGTCATTTTTCTTTTTATTATTATTTTGAACTATTAAAGGTATTTGGTATTAACGTTCTGTACACCTATTTTAACGATTTAGTTTATGAAGCAGAAACTGGCGTGCATTTTATGATATATTGAATCGGTGTAGGCCTGTTCCGTAAGTAACTGTCATTTGAGTAGTTAATTCTGTAAGGGTTATTGCTTCGAATTTAAAAATAGATGGGTTTATGGGATTTTATATAAATTATACATATTATTATCTTTAAATAAAATTATTTCATTTTTAGCTCTTAATTTTTAAGATAAAAGGGATATGTCCTTTACTTGTATTATGTAGTATTTGCAAACCTGTGTTATTTTCTTTCACAAATTGTATAAAGATCATTTTTTAAATTTTAATCATCAGTTGGTTAGAGTGTTTCATGGTACCAAAATTAAGCAACTAGCTAACAATTTCAACAAAATAACAGTCCGATCGTGTTATTTCTAACTTTTAAATAGAGGCTACAGTCATCTTTAATTTGGTACATAAATATTAAGAATTTCCTTTAGTATGACTTGATAATGTAAAGATGATTGGCATTATCAACTTTTAAATTATTTTACGAGCAAAACTGTAGTTATGAAAGACTCGTCGGCATTACATATATATATATATACATGTATATATATATACATGTATGTATATATATGTATATACATGCATACACACTTAATAGAAAGATTTCCAAATAAGTTAATTTTTGTTAGGTTTTAAATGAAACATTTTTTGCTATTCAAAAACTCCTTTTAAAATAAAGAAGTTTGGAAATAAACAAATTTTACAGAATGTGACAATGCTTAATGTTGTGACGTATGAAAAACAACTACCTATCGATTGTCTAGGACTTTCCAAAGTTATATGAATTTGAAATACTGGGATGAATAATTTAGTGAATTCCATCCTAAACATTATTCCTTTATGAATATGTTATTCAATAATTCAAAGGCATATAATCTACCGTATTTTTTATTTATTTTTTTAACAATGAATGCACAATAAAATTTTTGTAACTTTCTTTGTAAGGGTGAATTTACCCTCATGTGTCCTTCTTACCATTTATATACCAACAATATTATTTTATCAAATATACTTTTAATTATTTACCAATTAAAATCCTGATGAATACATTGTGATCGGCTATCAGCATTTTTGCGTGCGACCTCAATTTGTCCCGTTATGGCCAGATTCAGGTGCGAATTTGGCCGAAAACTGGATTTGGCCGTAACACAAAAAGTTGCATAGGAATAATTTTTTTGTCGGTTCCAGAGGATGTAATACAACGCCACGAATCTATAGGCACCAACCGCGTGTCTGTGAGAAATTATTTGTAGAAGTTATGGGCATGCGTTCGCCTAGTCCGGATCGCGCATTTCCCCATATACCCCGTGCCCATATGGGGAGAAATTAACGTGCTAGGGCCACAATGTGGATGTCGTTAAATAGCGTTTCACGCCCGTAACTGAACCCCTTAAAAGAATTGGCCTAGCAAATTTATTTCGATAGATATTCGCAAGTATGCGTTTAAGTCACAAATCCACGCTCTGGGGGCTCTCCGAGCTGTTTTAAGCGAGTTTTAGCGTTTTTGAGAGTAAATTGCGACCGATTTGGCTGCAATTTGGTACATAAGTGCCTCGGATGAATACATTGTGATCGGCTATCAGCATTTTTTGCGTGCGACCTCAATTTGTCCCGTTATGGCCAGATTCAGTGCGAATTTGGCCGAAAACTGGATTTGGCCGTAACACAAAAAGTTGCATAGGAATAATTTTTTTGTCGGTTCCAGAGGATGTAATACAACGCCACGAATCTATAGGCACCAACGCGTGTCTGTGAGAAATTATTTGTAGAAGTTATGGGCATGCGTTCGCCTAGTCCGGATCGCGCATTTCCCCATATACCCCGTGTCCATATGGGGAGAAATTAACGTGCTAGGGCCACAATGTGGATGTCGTTAAATAGCGTTTCACGCCCGTAACTGAACCCCTTAAAAGAATTGGCCTAGCAAATTTATTTCGATAGATATTCGCAAGTATGCGTTTAAGTCACAAATCCACGCTCTGGGAGCTCTCCGAGCTGTTTTAAGCGAGTTTTAGCGTTTTTGAGAGTAAATTGCGACCGATTTGGCTGCAATTTGGTACTTAAGTGCCTCGGATGAATACATTGTGATCGGCTATCAGCATTTTTGCGTGCGACCTCAATTTGTCCCGTTATGGCCAGATTCAGTTGCGAATTTGGCCGAAAACTGGATTTGGCCGTAACACAAAAAGTTGCATAGGAATAATTTTTTTGTCGGTTCCAGAGGATGTAATACAACGCCACGAATCTATAGGCACCAACCGCGTGTCTGTGAGAAATTATTTGTAGAAGTTATGGGCATGCGTTCGCCTAGTCCGGATCGCGCATTTCCCCATATACCCCGTGCCCATATGGGGAGAAATTAACGTGCTAGGGCCACAATGTGGATGTCGTTAAATAGCGTTTCACGCCCGTAACTGAACCCCTTAAAAGAATTGGCCTAGCAAATTTATTTCGATAGATATTCGCAAGTATGCGTTTAAGTCACAAATCCACGCTCTGGGAGCTCTCCGAGCTGTTTTAAGCGAGTTTTAGCGTTTTTGAGAGTAAATTGCGACCGATTTGGCTGCAATTTGGTAATTAAGTGCCTCAGATGAATACATTGTGATCGGCTATCAGCATTTTTGCGTGCGACCTCAATTTGTCCCGTTATGGCCAGATTCAGTTGCGAATTTGGCCGAAAACTGGATTTGGCCGTAACACAAAAAGTTCCATAGGAATAATTTTTTTGTCGGTTCCAGAGGATGTAATACAACGCCACGAATCTATAGGCACCAACCGCGTGTCTGTGAGAAATTATTTGTAGAAGTTATGGGCATGCGTTCGCCTAGTCCGGATCGCGCATTTCCCCATATACCCCGTGTCCATATGGGGAGAAATTAACGTGCTAGGGCCACAATGTGGATGTCGTTAAATAGCGTTTCACGCCCGTAACTGAACCCCTTAAAAGAATTGGCCTAGCAAATTTATTTCGATAGATATTCGCAAGTATGCGTTTAAGTCACAAATCCACGCTCTGGGAGCTCTCCGAGCTGTTTTAAGCGAGTTTTAGCGTTTTTGAGAGTAAATTGCGACCGATTTGGCTGCAATTTGGTAACTTAAGTGCCTCAGATGAATACATTGTGATCGGCTATCAGCATTTTTGCGTGCGACCTCAATTTGTCCCGTTATGGCCAGATTCAGTTGCGAATTTGGCCGAAAACTGGATTTGGCCGTAACATAAAAAAAAAGTTCCATAGGAATAATTTTTTTGTCGGTTCCAGAGGATGTAATACAACGCCACGAATCTATAGGCACCAACCGCGTGTCTGTGAGAAATTATTTGTAGAAGTTATGGGCATGCGTTCGCCTAGTCCGGATCGCGCATTTCCCCATATACCCCGTGTCCATATGGGGAGAAATTAACGTGCTAGGGCCACAATGTGGATGTCGTTAAATAGCGTTTCACGCCCGTAACTGAACCCCTTAAAAGAATTGGCCTAGCAAATTTATTTCGATAGATATTCGCAAGTATGCGTTTAAGTCACAAATCCACGCTCTGGGAGCTCTCCGAGCTGTTTTAAGCGAGTTTTAGCGTTTTTGAGAGTAAATTGCGACCGATTTGGCTGCAATTTGGTACTTAAGTGCCTCAGATGAATACATTGTGATCGGCTATCAGCATTTTTGCGTGCGACCTCAATTTGTCCCGTTATGGCCAGATTCAGTTGCGAATTTGGCCGAAAACTGGATTTGGCCGTAACATAAAAAATTCCATAGGAATAATTTTTTTGTCGGTTCCAGAGGATGTAATACAACGCCACGAATCTATAGGCACCAACCGCGTGTCTGTGAAATTATTTGTAGAAGTTATGGGCATGCGTTCTCGCCTAGTCCGGATCGCGCATTTCCCCATATACCCCGTGTCCATATGGGGAGAAATTAACGTGCTAGGGCCACAATGTGGATGTCGTTAAATAGCGTTTCACGCCCGTAACTGAACCCCTTAAAAGAATTGGCCTAGCAAATTTATTTCGATAGATATTCGCAAGTATGCGTTTAAGTCACAAATCCACGCTCTGGGAGCTCTCCGAGCTGTTTTAAGCGAGTTTTAGCGTTTTTGAGAGTAAATTGCGACCGATTTGGCTGCAATTTGGTACTTAAGTGCCTCAGATGAATACATTGTGATCGGCTATCAGCATTTTTGCGTGCGACCTCAATTTGTCCCGTTATGGCCAGATTCAGTTGCGAATTTGGCCGAAAACTGGATTTGGCCGTAACATAAAAAGTTCCATAGGAATAATTTTTTTGTCGGTTCCAGAGGATGTAATACAACGCCACGAATCTATAGGCACCAACCGCGTGTCTGTGAGAAATTATTTGTAGAAGTTATGGGCATGCGTTCGCCTAGTCCGGATCGCGCATTTCCCCATATACCCCGTGTCCATATGGGGAGAAATTAACGTGCTAGGGCCACAATGTGGATGTCGTTAAATAGCGTTTCACGCCCGTAACTGAACCCCTTAAAAGAATTGGCCTAGCAAATTTATTTCGATAGATATTCGCAAGTATGCGTTTAAGTCACAAATCCACGCTCTGGGGCTCTCCGAGCTGTTTTAAGCGAGTTTTAGCGTTTTTGAGAGTAAATTGCGACCGATTTGGCTGCAATTTGGTACTTAAGTGCCTCAGATGAATACATTGTGATCGGCTATCAGCATTTTTGCGTGCGACCTCAATTTGTCCCGTTATGGCCAGATTCAGTTGCGAATTTGGCCGAAACTGGATTTGGCCGTAACATAAAAAGTTCCATAGGAATAATTTTTTTGTCGGTTCCAGAGGATGTAATACAACGCCACGAATCTATAGGCACCAACCGCGTGTCTGTGAGAAATTATTTGTAGAAGTTATGGGCATGCGCTCGCCTAGTCCGGATCGCGCATTTCCCCATATACCCCGTGTCCATATGGGGAGAAATTAACGTGCTAGGGCCACAATGTGGATGTCGTTAAATAGCGTTTCACGCCCGTAACTGAACCCCTTAAAAGAATTGGCCTAGCAAATTTATTTCGATAGATATTCGCAAGTATGCGTTTAAGTCACAAATCCACGCTCTGGGGCTCTCCGAGCTGTTTTAAGCGAGTTTTAGCGTTTTTGAGAGTAAATTGCGACCGATTTGGCTGCAATTTGGTACTTAAGTGCCTCAGATGAATACATTGTGATCGGCTATCAGCATTTTTGCGTGCGACCTCAATTTGTCCCGTTATGGCCAGATTTCAGTTGAGAATTTGGCCGAAAACTGGATTTGGCCGTAACATAAAAAGTTCCATAGGAATAATTTTTTTTTGTCGGTTCCAGAGGATGTAATACAACGCCACGAATCTATAGGCACCAACCGCGTGTCTGTGAGAAATTATTTGTAGAAGTTATGGGCATGCGTTCGCCTAGTCCGGATCGCGCATTTCCCCATATACCCCGTGTCCATATGGGGAGAAATTAACGTGCTAGGGCCACAATGTGGATGTCGTTAAATAGCGTTTCACGCCCGTAACTGAACCCCTTAAAAGAATTGGCCTAGCAAATTTATTTCGATAGATATTCGCAAGTATGCGTTTAAGTCACAAATCCACGCTCTGGGAGCTCTCCGAGCTGTTTTAAGCGAGTTTTAGCGTTTTTTTTGAGAGTAAATTGCGACCGATTTGGCTGCAATTTGGTACTTAAGTGCCTCAGATGAATACATTGTGATCGGCTATCAGCATTTTTGCGTGCGACCTCAATTTGTCCCGTTATGGCCAGATTCAGTTGCGAATTTGGCCGAAAACTGGATTTGGCCGTAACAAAAAAGTTCCATAGGAATAATTTTTTTGTCGGTTCCAGAGGATGTAATACAACGCCACGAATCTATAGGCACCAACCGCGTGTCTGTGAGAAATTATTTGTAGAAGTTATGGGCATGCGTTCGCCTAGTCCGGATCGCGCATTTCCCCATATACCCCGTGTCCATATGGGGAGAAATTAACGTGCTAGGGCCACAATGTGGATGTCGTTAAATAGCGTTTCACGCCCGTAACTGAACCCCTTAAAAGAATTGGCCTAGCAAATTTATTTCGATAGATATTCGCAAGTATGCGTTTAAGTCACAAATCCACGCTCTGGGGCTCTCCGAGCTGTTTTAAGCGAGTTTTAGCGTTTTTGAGAGTAAATTGCGACCGATTTGGCTGCAATTTGGTAACTTAAGTGCCTCAGATGAATACATTGTGATCGGCTATCAGCATTTTTTTGCGTGCGACCTCAATTTGTCCCGTTATGGCCAGATTCAGTTGCGAATTTGGCCGAAAACTGGATTTGGCCGTAACACAAAAAGTTCCATAGGAATAATTTTTTTTTGTCGGTTCCAGAGGATGTAATACAACGCCACGAATCTATAGGCACCAACCGCGTGTCTGTGAGAAATTATTTGTAGAAGTTATGGGCATGCGTTCGCCTAGTCCGGATCGCGCATTTCCCCATATACCCCGTGTCCATATGGGGAGAAATTAACGTGCTAGGGCCACAATGTGGATGTCGTTAAATAGCGTTTCACGCCCGTAACTGAACCCCTTAAAAGAATTGGCCTAGCAAATTTATTTCGATAGATATTCGCAAGTATGCGTTTAAGTCACAAATCCACGCTCTGGGAGCTCTCCGAGCTGTTTTAAGCGAGTTTTAGCGTTTTTGAGAGTAAATTGCGACCGATTTGGCTGCAATTTGGTAACTTAAGTGCCTCAGATGAATACATTGTGATCGGCTATCAGCATTTTTGCGTGCGACCTCAATTTGTCCCGTTATGGCCAGATTCAGTTGCGAATTTGGCCGAAAAAAACTGGATTTGGCCGTAACATAAAAAGTTCCATAGGAATAATTTTTTTGTCGGTTCCAGAGGATGTAATACAACGCCACGAATCTATAGGCACCAACCGCGTGTCTGTGAGAAATTATTTGTAGAAGTTATGGGCATGCGTTCGCCTAGTCCGGATCGCGCATTTCCCCATATACCCCGTGTCCATATGGGGAGAAATTAACGTGCTAGGGCCACAATGTGGATGTCGTTAAATAGCGTTTCACGCCCGTAACTGAACCCCTTAAAAGAATTGGCCTAGCAAATTTATTTCGATAGATATTCGCAAGTATGCGTTTAAGTCACAAATCCACGCTCTGGGGGCTCTCCGAGCTGTTTTAAGCGAGTTTTAGCGTTTTTGAGAGTAAATTGCGACCGATTTGGCTGCAATTTGGTAACTTAAGTGCCTCCGGAGATGAATACATTGTGATCGGCTATCAGCATTTTTGCGTGCGACCTCAATTTGTCCCGTTATGGCCAGATTCAGTTGCGAATTTGGCCGAAAACTGGATTTGGCCGTAACATAAAAAAAAGTTCCATAGGAATAATTTTTTTGTCGGTTCCAGAGGATGTAATACAACGCCACGAATCTATAGGCACCAACCGCGTGTCTGTGAGAAATTATTTGTAGAAGTTATGGGCATGCGTTCGCCTAGTCCGGATCGCGCATTTCCCCATATACCCCGTGTCCATATGGGGAGAAATTAACGTGCTAGGGCCACAATGTGGATGTCGTTAAATAGCGTTTCACGCCCGTAACTGAACCCCTTAAAAGAATTGGCCTAGCAAATTTATTTCGATAGATATTCGCAAGTATGCGTTTAAGTCACAAATCCACGCTCTGGGGCTCTCCGAGCTGTTTTAAGCGAGTTTTAGCGTTTTTGAGAGTAAATTGCGACCGATTTGGCTGCAATTTGGTAATTAAGTGCCTCAGATGAATACATTGTGATCGGCTATCAGCATTTTTGCGTGCGACCTCAATTTGTCCCGTTATGGCCAGATTCAGTTGAGAATTTGGCCGAAAACTGGATTTGGCCGTAACATAAAAAGTTCCATAGGAATAATTTTTTTTTTTGTCGGTTCCAGAGGATGTAATACAACGCCACGAATCTATAGGCACCAACCGCGTGTCTGTGAGAAATTATTTGTAGAAGTTATGGGCATGCGTTCGCCTAGTCCGGATCGCGCATTTCCCCATATACCCCGTGTCCATATGGGGAGAAATTAACGTGCTAGGGCCACAATGTGGATGTCGTTAAATAGCGTTTCACGCCCGTAACTGAACCCCTTAAAAGAATTGGCCTAGCAAATTTATTTCGATAGATATTCGCAAGTATGCGTTTAAGTCACAAATCCACGCTCTGGGGCTCTCCGAGCTGTTTTAAGCGAGTTTTAGCGTTTTTTGAGAGTAAATTGCGACCGATTTGGCTGCAATTTGGTACTTAAGTGCCTCAGATGAATACATTGTGATCGGCTATCAGCATTTTTGCGTGCGACCTCAATTTGTCCCGTTATGGCCAGATTCAGTTGCGAATTTGGCCGAAAACTGGATTTGGCCGTAACATAAAAAGTTCCATAGGAATAATTTTTTTGTCGGTTCCAGAGGATGTAATACAACGCCACGAATCTATAGGCACCAACCGCGTGTCTGTGAGAAATTATTTGTAGAAGTTATGGGCATGCGTTCGCCTAGTCCGGATCGCGCATTTCCCCATATACCCCGTGTCCATATGGGGAGAAATTAACGTGCTAGGGCCACAATGTGGATGTCGTTAAATAGCGTTTCACGCCCGTAACTGAACCCCTTAAAAGAATTGGCCTAGCAAATTTATTTCGATAGATATTCGCAAGTATGCGTTTAAGTCACAAATCCACGCTCTGGGAGCTCTCCGAGCTGTTTTAAGCGAGTTTTAGCGTTTTTGAGAGTAAATTGCGACCGATTTGGCTGCAATTTGGTACTTATAAGTGCCTCAGATGAATACATTGTGATCGGCTATCAGCATTTTTGCGTGCGACCTCAATTTGTCCCGTTATGGCCAGATTCAGTTGCGAATTTGGCCGAAAACTGGATTTGGCCGTAACATAAAAAGTTCCATAGGAATAATTTTTTTGTCGGTTCCAGAGGATGTAATACAACGCCACGAATCTATAGGCACCAACCGCGTGTCTGTGAGAAATTATTTGTAGAAGTTATGGGCATGCGCTCGCCTAGTCCGGATCGCGCATTTCCCCATATACCCCGTGTCCATATGGGGAGAAATTAACGTGCTAGGGCCACAATGTGGATGTCGTTAAATAGCGTTTCACGCCCGTAACTGAACCCCTTAAAAGAATTGGCCTAGCAAATTTATTTCGATAGATATTCGCAAGTATGCGTTTAAGTCACAAATCCACGCTCTGGGGGCTCTCCGAGCTGTTTTAAGCGAGTTTTAGCGTTTTTGAGAGTAAATTGCGACCGATTTGGCTGCAATTTGGTACTTAAGTGCCTCAGATGAATACATTGTGATCGGCTATCAGCATTTTTGCGTGCGACCTCAATTTGTCCCGTTATGGCCAGATTCAGTTGAGAATTTGGCCGAAAACTGGATTTGGCCGTAACATAAAAAGTTCCATAGGAATAATTTTTTTGTCGGTTCCAGAGGATGTAATACAACGCCACGAATCTATAGGCACCAACCGCGTGTCTGTGAGAAATTATTTGTAGAAGTTATGGGCATGCGTTCGCCTAGTCCGGATCGCGCATTTCCCCATATACCCCGTGTCCATATGGGGAGAAATTAACGTGCTAGGGCCACAATGTGGATGTCGTTAAATAGCGTTTCACGCCCGTAACTGAACCCCTTAAAAGAATTGGCCTAGCAAATTTATTTCGATAGATATTCGCAAGTATGCGTTTAAGTCACAAATCCACGCTCTGGGAGCTCTCCGAGCTGTTTTAAGCGAGTTTTAGCGTTTTTTGAGAGTAAATTGCGACCGATTTGGCTGCAATTTGGTACTTAAGTGCCTCAGATGAATACATTGTGATCGGCTATCAGCATTTTTGCGTGCGACCTCAATTTGTCCCGTTATGGCCAGATTCAGTTGCGAATTTGGCCGAAAACTGGATTTGGCCGTAACATAAAAAGTTCCATAGGAATAATTTTTTTGTCGGTTCCAGAGGATGTAATACAACGCCACGAATCTATAGGCACCAACCGCGTGTCTGTGAGAAATTATTTGTAGAAGTTATGGGCATGCGTTCGCCTAGTCCGGATCGCGCATTTCCCCATATACCCCGTGTCCATATGGGGAGAAATTAACGTGCTAGGGCCACAATGTGGATGTCGTTAAATAGCGTTTCACGCCCGTAACTGAACCCCTTAAAAGAATTGGCCTAGCAAATTTATTTCGATAGATATGCAAGTATGCGTTTAAGTCACAAATCCACGCTCTGGGAGCTCTCCGAGCTGTTTTAAGCGAGTTTTAGCGTTTTTGAGAGTAAATTGCGACCGATTTGGCTGCAATTTGGTACTTAAGTGCCTCAGATGAATACATTGTGATCGGCTATCAGCATTTTTGCGTGCGACCTCAATTTGTCCCGTTATGGCCAGATTCAGTTGCGAATTTGGCCGAAAACTGGATTTGGCCGTAACATAAAAAGTTCCATAGGAATAATTTTTTTGTCGGTTCCAGAGGATGTAATACAACGCCACGAATCTATAGGCACCAACCGCGTGTCTGTGAGAAATTATTTGTAGAAGTTATGGGCATGCGTTCGCCTAGTCCGGATCGCGCATTTCCCCATATACCCCGTGTCCATATGGGGAGAAATTAACGTGCTAGGGCCACAATGTGGATGTCGTTAAATAGCGTTTCACGCCCGTAACTGAACCCCTTAAAAGAATTGGCCTAGCAAATTTATTTCGATAGATATTCGCAAGTATGCGTTTAAGTCACAAATCCACGCTCTGGGAGCTCTCCGAGCTGTTTTAAGCGAGTTTTAGCGTTTTTGAGAGTAAATTGCGACCGATTTGGCTGCAATTTGGTAACTTAAGTGCCTCAGATGAATACATTGTGATCGGCTATCAGCATTTTTGCGTGCGACCTCAATTTGTCCCGTTATGGCCAGATTCAGTTGCGAATTTGGCCGAAAAACTGGATTTGGCCGTAACATAAAAAGTTCCATAGGAATAATTTTTTTGTCGGTTCCAGAGGATGTAATACAACGCCACGAATCTATAGGCACCAACCGCGTGTCTGTGAGAAATTATTTGTAGAAGTTATGGGCATGCGTTCGCCTAGTCCGGATCGCGCATTTCCCCATATACCCCGTGTCCATATGGGGAGAAATTAACGTGCTAGGGCCACAATGTGGATGTCGTTAAATAGCGTTTCACGCCCGTAACTGAACCCCTTAAAAGAATTGGCCTAGCAAATTTATTTCGATAGATAGATATTCGCAAGTATGCGTTTAAGTCACAAATCCACGCTCTGGGGGCTCTCCGAGCTGTTTTAAGCGAGTTTTAGCGTTTTTGAGAGTAAATTGCGACCGATTTGGCTGCAATTTGGTACTTAAGTGCCTCAGATGAATACATTGTGATCGGCTATCAGCATTTTTGCGTGCGACCTCAATTTGTCCCGTTATGGCCAGATTCAGTTGCGAATTTGGCCGAAAACTGGATTTGGCCGTAACACAAAAAGTTCCATAGGAATAATTTTTTTGTCGGTTCCAGAGGATGTAATACAACGCCACGAATCTATAGGCACCAACCGCGTGTCTGTGAGAAATTATTTGTAGAAGTTATGGGCATGCGCTCGCCTAGTCCGGATCGCGCATTTCCCCATATACCCCGTGTCCATATGGGGAGAAATTAACGTGCTAGGGCCACAATGTGGATGTCGTTAAATAGCGTTTCACGCCCGTAACTGAACCCCTTAAAAGAATTGGCCTAGCAAATTTATTTCGATAGATATTCGCAAGTATGCGTTTAAGTCACAAATCCACGCTCTGGGGCTCTCCGAGCTGTTTTAAGCGAGTTTTAGCGTTTTTGAGAGTAAATTGCGACCGATTTGGCTGCAATTTGGTACTTAAGTGCCTCAGATGAATACATTGTGATCGGCTATCAGCATTTTTGCGTGCGACCTCAATTTGTCCCGTTATGGCCAGATTCAGTTGCGAATTTGGCCGAAAACTGGATTTGGCCGTAACAAAAAAGTTCCATAGGAATAATTTTTTTGTCGGTTCCAGAGGATGTAATACAACGCCACGAATCTATAGGCACCAACCGCGTGTCTGTGAGAAATTATTTGTAGAAGTTATGGGCATGCGTTCGCCTAGTCCGGATCGCGCATTTCCCCATATACCCCGTGTCCATATGGGGAGAAATTAACGTGCTAGGGCCACAATGTGGATGTCGTTAAATAGCGTTTCACGCCCGTAACTGAACCCCTTAAAAGAATTGGCCTAGCAAATTTATTTCGATAGATATTCGCAAGTATGCGTTTAAGTCACAAATCCACGCTCTGGGAGCTCTCCGAGCTGTTTTAAGCGAGTTTTAGCGTTTTTTTGAAGAGTAAATTGCGACCGATTTGGCTGCAATTTGGTAACTTAAGTGCCTCAGATGAATACATTGTGATCGGCTATCAGCATTTTTGCGTGCGACCTCAATTTGTCCCGTTATGGCCAGATTCAGTTGCGAATTTGGCCGAAAACTGGATTTGGCCGTAACATAAAAAGTTCCATAGGAATAATTTTTTTGTCGGTTCCAGAGGATGTAATACAACGCCACGAATCTATAGGCACCAACCGCGTGTCTGTGAGAAATTATTTGTAGAAGTTATGGGCATGCGTTCGCCTAGTCCGGATCGCGCATTTCCCCATATACCCCGTGTCCATATGGGGAGAAATTAACGTGCTAGGGCCACAATGTGGATGTCGTTAAATAGCGTTTCACGCCCGTAACTGAACCCCTTAAAAGAATTGGCCTAGCAAATTTATTTCGATAGATATTCGCAAGTATGCGTTTAAGTCACAAATCCACGCTCTGGGAGCTCTCCGAGCTGTTTTAAGCGAGTTTTAGCGTTTTTGAGAGTAAATTGCGACCGATTTGGCTGCAATTTGGTAACTTAAGTGCCTCAGATGAATACATTGTGATCGGCTATCAGCATTTTTGCGTGCGACCTCAATTTGTCCCGTTATGGCCAGATTCAGTTGCGAATTTGGCCGAAAACTGATTTGGCCGTAACATAAAAAGTTCCATAGGAATAATTTTTTTTTTGTCGGTTCCAGAGGATGTAATACAACGCCACGAATCTATAGGCACCAACCGCGTGTCTGTGAGAAATTATTTGTAGAAGTTATGGGCATGCGTTCGCCTAGTCCGGATCGCGCATTTCCCCATATACCCCGTGTCCATATGGGGAGAAATTAACGTGCTAGGGCCACAATGTGGATGTCGTTAAATAGCGTTTCACGCCCGTAACTGAACCCCTTAAAAGAATTGGCCTAGCAAATTTATTTCGATAGATATTTGCAAGTATGCGTTTAAGTCACAAATCCACGCTCTGGGAGCTCTCCGAGCTGTTTTAAGCGAGTTTTAGCGTTTTTGAGAGTAAATTGCGACCGATTTGGCTGCAATTTGGTAACTAAGTGCCTCAGATGAATACATTGTGATCGGCTATCAGCATTTTTGCGTGCGACCTCAATTTGTCCCGTTATGGCCAGATTCAGTTGCGAATTTGGCCGAAAACTGGATTTGGCCGTAACATAAAAAGTTCCATAGGAATAATTTTTTTGTCGGTTCCAGAGGATGTAATACAACGCCACGAATCTATAGGCACCAACCGCGTGTCTGTGAGAAATTATTTGTAGAAGTTATGGGCATGCGTTCGCCTAGTCCGGATCGCGCATTTCCCCATATACCCCGTGTCCATATGGGGAGAAATTAACGTGCTAGGGCCACAATGTGGATGTCGTTAAATAGCGTTTCACGCCCGTAACTGAACCCCTTAAAAGAATTGGCCTAGCAAATTTATTTCGATAGATATTCGCAAGTATGCGTTTAAGTCACAAATCCACGCTCTGGGAGCTCTCCGAGCTGTTTTAAGCGAGTTTTAGCGTTTTTGAGAGTAAATTGCGACCGATTTGGCTGCAATTTGGTACTAAGTGCCTCAGATGAATACATTGTGATCGGCTATCAGCATTTTTGCGTGCGACCTCAATTTGTCCCGTTATGGCCAGATTCAGTTGCGAATTTGGCCGAAAACTGGATTTGGCCGTAACATAAAAAGTTCCATAGGAATAATTTTTTTGTCGGTTCCAGAGGATGTAATACAACGCCACGAATCTATAGGCACCAACCGCGTGTCTGTGAGAAATTATTTGTAGAAGTTATGGGCATGCGTTCGCCTAGTCCGGATCGCGCATTCCCCATATACCCCGTGTCCATATGGGGAGAAATTAACGTGCTAGGGCCACAATGTGGATGTCGTTAAATAGCGTTTCACGCCCGTAACTGAACCCCTTAAAAGAATTGGCCTAGCAAATTTATTTCGATAGATATTCGCAAGTATGCGTTTAAGTCACAAATCCACGCTCTGGGAGCTCTCCGAGCTGTTTTAAGCGAGTTTTAGCGTTTTTGAGTAAATTGCGACCGATTTGGCTGCAATTTGGTAACTTAAGTGCCTCAGATGAATACATTGTGATCGGCTATCAGCATTTTTGCGTGCGACCTCAATTTGTCCCGTTATGGCCAGATTCAGTTGCGAATTTGGCCGAAAACTGGATTTGGCCGTAACATAAAAAGTTCCATAGGAATAATTTTTTTTTCGGTTCCAGAGGATGTAATACAACGCCACGAATCTATAGGCACCAACCGCGTGTCTGTGAGAAATTATTTGTAGAAGTTATGGGCATGCGCTCGCCTAGTCCGGATCGCGCATTTCCCCATATACCCCGTGTCCATATGGGGAGAAATTAACGTGCTAGGGCCACAATGTGGATGTCGTTAAATAGCGTTTCACGCCCGTAACTGAACCCCTTAAAAGAATTGGCCTAGCAAATTTATTTCGATAGATATTCGCAAGTATGCGTTTAAGTCACAAATCCACGCTCTGGGAGCTCTCCGAGCTGTTTTAAGCGAGTTTTAGCGTTTTTGAGAGTAAATTGCGACCGATTTGGCTGCAATTTGGTACTTAAGTGCCTCAGATGAATACATTGTGATCGGCTATCAGCATTTTTGCGTGCGACCTCAATTTGTCCCGTTATGGCCAGATTCAGTTGCGAATTTGGCCGAAAAACTGGATTTGGCCGTAACACAAAAAGTTCCATAGGAATAATTTTTTTGTCGGTTCCAGAGGATGTAATACAACGCCACGAATCTATAGGCACCAACCGCGTGTCTGTGAGAAATTATTTGTAGAAGTTATGGGCATGCGTTCGCCTAGTCCGGATCGCGCATTTCCCCATATACCCCGTGTCCATATGGGGAGAAATTAACGTGCTAGGGCCACAATGTGTGGATGTCGTTAAATAGCGTTTCACGCCCGTAACTGAACCCCTTAAAAGAATTGGCCTAGCAAATTTATTTCGATAGATATTCGCAAGTATGCGTTTAAGTCACAAATCCACGCTCTGGGAGCTCTCCGAGCTGTTTTAAGCGAGTTTTAGCGTTTTTGAGAGTAAATTGCGACCGATTTGGCTGCAATTTGGTACTTAAGTGCCTCGGAGATGAATACATTGTGATCGGCTATCAGCATTTTTGCGTGCGACCTCAATTTGTCCCGTTATGGCCAGATTCAGTTGCGAATTTGGCCGAAAACTGGATTTGGCCGTAACATAAAAAGTTCCATAGGAATAATTTTTTTGTCGGTTCCAGAGGATGTAATACAACGCCACGAATCTATAGGCACCAACCGCGTGTGTCTGTGAGAAATTATTTGTAGAAGTTATGGGCATGCGTTCGCCTAGTCCGGATCGCGCATTTCCCCCATATACCCCGTGTCCATATGGGGAGAAATTAACGTGCTAGGGCCACAATGTGGATGTCGTTAAATAGCGTTTCACGCCCGTAACTGAACCCCTTAAAAGAATTGGCCTAGCAAATTTATTTCGATAGATATTCGCAAGTATGCGTTTAAGTCACAAATCCACGCTCTGGGAGCTCTCCGAGCTGTTTTAAGCGAGTTTTAGCGTTTTTGAGAGTAAATTGCGACCGATTTGGCTGCAATTTGGTACTTAAGTGCCTCAGATGAATACATTGTGATCGGCTATCAGCATTTTTGCGTGCGACCTCAATTTGTCCCGTTATGGCCAGATTCAGTTGCGAATTTGGCCGAAAACTGGATTTGGCCGTAACACAAAAAGTTCATAGGAATAATTTTTTTGTCGGTTCCAGAGGATGTAATACAACGCCACGAATCTATAGGCACCAACCGCGTGTCTGTGAGAAATTATTTGTAGAAGTTATGGGCATGCGTTCGCCTAGTCCGGATCGCGCATTTCCCCATATACCCCGTGTCCATATGGGGAGAAATTAACGTGCTAGGGCCACAATGTGGATGTCGTTAAATAGCGTTTCACGCCCGTAACTGAACCCCTTAAAAGAATTGGCCTAGCAAATTTATTTCGATAGATATTCGCAAGTATGCGTTTAAGTCACAAATCCACGCTCTGGGAGCTCTCCGAGCTGTTTTAAGCGAGTTTTAGCGTTTTTGAGAGTAAATTGCGACCGATTTGGCTGCAATTTGGTACTTAAGTGCCTCAGATGAATACATTGTGATCGGCTATCAGCATTTTTGCGTGCGACCTCAATTTGTCCCGTTATGGCCAGATTCAGTTGCGAATTTGGCCGAAAACTGGATTTGGCCGTAACACAAAAAGTTCCATAGGAATAATTTTTTTGTTGTCGGTTCCAGAGGATGTAATACAACGCCACGAATCTATAGGCACCAACCGCGTGTCTGTGAGAAATTATTTGTAGAAGTTATGGGCATGCGTTCGCCTAGTCCGGATCGCGCATTTCCCCATATACCCCGTGTCCATATGGGGAGAAATTAACGTGCTAGGGCCACAATGTGGATGTCGTTAAATAGCGTTTCACGCCCGTAACTGAACCCCTTAAAAGAATTGGCCTAGCAAATTTATTTCGATAGATATTCGCAAGTATGCGTTTAAGTCACAAATCCACGCTCTGGGAGCTCTCCGAGCTGTTTTAAGCGAGTTTTAGCGTTTTTGAGAGTAAATTGCGACCGATTTGGCTGCAATTTGGTAACTTAAGTGCCTCGATGAATACATTGTGATCGGCTATCAGCATTTTTGCGTGCGACCTCAATTTGTCCCGTTATGGCCAGATTCAGTGCGAATTTGGCCGAAAACTGGATTTGGCCGTAACACAAAAAGTTGCATAGGAATAATTTTTTTTTGTCGGTTCCAGAGGATGTAATACAACGCCACGAATCTATAGGCACCAACCGCGTGTCTGTGAGAAATTATTTGTAGAAGTTATGGGCATGCGTTCGCCTAGTCCGGATCGCGCATTTCCCCATATACCCCGTGTCCATATGGGGAGAAATTAACGTGCTAGGGCCACAATGTGGATGTCGTTAAATAGCGTTTCACGCCCGTAACTGAACCCCTTAAAAGAATTGGCCTAGCAAATTTATTTCGATAGATATTCGCAAGTATGCGTTTAAGTCACAAATCCACGCTCTGGGAGCTCTCCGAGCTGTTTTAAGCGAGTTTTTAGCGTTTTTGAGAGTAAATTGCGACCGATTTGGCTGCAATTTGGTACTTAAGTGCCTCAGATGAATACATTGTGATCGGCTATCAGCATTTTTGCGTGCGACCTCAATTTGTCCCGTTATGGCCAGATTCAGGTTGCGAATTTGGCCGAAAACTGGATTTGGCCGTAACACAAAAAGTTGCATAGGAATAATTTTTTTGTCGGTTCCAGAGGATGTAATACAACGCCACGAATCTATAGGCACCAACCGCGTGTCTGTGAGAAATTATTTGTAGAAGTTATGGGCATGCGTTCGCCTAGTCCGGATCGCGCATTTCCCCATATACCCCGTGTCCATATGGGGAGAAATTAACGTGCTAGGGCCACAATGTGGATGTCGTTAAATAGCGTTTCACGCCCGTAACTGAACCCCTTAAAAGAATTGGCCTAGCAAATTTATTTCGATAGATATTCGCAAGTATGCGTTTAAGTCACAAATCCACGCTCTGGGAGCTCTCCGAGCTGTTTTAAGCGAGTTTTAGCGTTTTTGAGAGTAAATTGCGACCGATTTGGCTGCAATTTGGTAATAAGTGCCTCGATGAATACATTGTGATCGGCTATCAGCATTTTTGCGTGCGACCTCAATTTGTCCCGTTATGGCCAGATTCAGCTGCGAATTTGGCCGAAAACTGGATTTGGCCGTAACATAAAAGTTCCATAGGAATAATTTTTTTGTCGGTTCCAGAGGATGTAATACAACGCCACGAATCTATAGGCACCAACCGCGTGTCTGTGAGAAATTATTTGTAGAAGTTATGGGCATGCGTTCGCCTAGTCCGGATCGCGCATTTCCCCATATACCCCGTGTCCATATGGGGAGAAATTAACGTGCTAGGGCCACAATGTGGATGTCGTTAAATAGCGTTTCACGCCCGTAACTGAACCCCTTAAAAGAATTGGCCTAGCAAATTTATTTCGATAGATATTCGCAAGTATGCGTTTAAGTCACAAATCCACGCTCTGGGAGCTCTCCGAGCTGTTTTAAGCGAGTTTTAGCGTTTTTGAGAGTAAATTGCGACCGATTTGGCTGCAATTTGGTAACATAAGTGCCTCGGATGAATACATTGTGATCGGCTATCAGCATTTTTGCGTGCGACCTCAATTTGTCCCGTTATGGCCAGATTCAGTGCGAATTTGGCCGAAAACTGGATTTGGCCGTAACACAAAAAGTTGCATAGGAATAATTTTTTTGTCGGTTCCAGAGGATGTAATACAACGCCACGAATCTATAGGCACCAACCGCGTGTCTGTGAGAAATTATTTGTAGAAGTTATGGGCATGCGTTCGCCTAGTCCGGATCGCGCATTTCCCCATATACCCCGTGTCCATATGGGGAGAAATTAACGTGCTAGGGCCACAATGTGGATGTCGTTAAATAGCGTTTCACGCCCGTAAGTGAACCCCTTAAAAGAATTGGCCTAGCAAATTTATTTCGATAGATATTCGCAAGTATGCGTTTAAGTCACAAATCCACGCTCTGGGAGCTCTCCGAGCTGTTTTAAGCGAGTTTTAGCGTTTTTGAGAGTAAATTGCGACCGATTTGGCTGCAATTTGGTACATAAGTGCCTCGGATGAATACATTGTGATCGGCTATCAGCATTTTTGCGTGCGACCTCAATTTGTCCCGTTATGGCCAGATTCAGCTGCGAATTTGGCCGAAAACTGCATTTGGCCGTAACACAAAAAGTTGCATAGGAATAATTTTTTTGTCGGTTCCAGAGGATGTAATACAACGCCACGAATCTATAGGCACCAACCGCGTGTCTGTGAGAAATTATTTGTAGAAGTTATGGGCATGCGTTCGCCTAGTCCGGATCGCGCATTTCCCCATATACCCCGTGTCCATATGGGGAGAAATTAACGTGCTAGGGCCACAATGTGGATGTCGTTAAATAGCGTTTCACGCCCGTAACTGAACCCCTTAAAAGAATTGGCCTAGCAAATTTATTTCGATAGATATTCGCAAGTATGCGTTTAAGTCACAAATCCACGCTCTGGGAGCTCTCCGAGCTGTTTTAAGCGAGTTTTAGCGTTTTTGAGAGTAAATTGCGACCGATTTGGCTGCAATTTGGTACATAAGTGCCTCGGATGAATACATTGTGATCGGCTATC